>RJWT010000230.1:0-33639 GCA_004365215.1 Cuniculus paca | reverse complement strand
TGAATGAATTTTTAATTTTCTGGATATCTGTTTGAATCTGTTTCATACATTCTAAGTATGTCTTATGCTGTTCATTCATGATTTTCCTCATTTTCCTATGCTCTTCTATTTTTTTATCTGTGTCTTCTTTAGAGATGTTTAGTATTTCTTTTATTATGGTTTTCATTTCTTTTACCTGGGATAGAATTTCTGTTCTAATTTCTCTTATAGCTTCCTGAAGTTGTTTCTTCACTTCAGTTGACATCACTTAAGACATTTCAGGTGTGCAATTCTCGATCTCCATGTTTTCCTCTTGTGGAATTGCGCTGCTTGGGTTGGACACCAGAGATTGCCCTCTCCCTCTCCGTCTTGGCATATTCTTGATTTCTTCCACCCTCGAGTAGTGTGGTCCCAGGCACCCCAGCACTGGCCACAACTTGGTCGACCACAGCTGCGACTGTGACCGCAACTGCGACTGCGCGTCTCCAGGCTCAGCAGGTCTTCTGGCAGGGTGAATCAGGCTCCAGGCTAAGGCGCTGCCAGCCACCACCTTCTTCTTCATTTAAATTCTTTTTATTCTCTTTGTGGGCTTCAGTTATATTTTAGATTCTTCCTTGGTCCAGGGGATCCACTTCCTTCCTTCTTGTCCTCTCCATGATGTGATATTCCAGCATTTGAACTGTTTCTCTCAGAGAGACTATTTACTCTGCTGCTTACTGTTCCGCCATCTTTAGCTCCGCCTATATATGTATATTTGAATATGTATATATAATATGTATTTCTTTTCTGTACAAATGTTATTTATACATTAAAGCTTCTTTCATTTACTTAATATATTTTATTTCACATCATTGTGAAAGGTCTTAAGTTTTTCCTTAACATGGTATGGGCCATTCTTTTTCACACAGTTTGCTAAAAATGGATATACCATAAATGTCAATAGATATTGCTTCTGGTCTGCTATTTGCATCAGTCAGGATAGGCTAGGTAAAAAGGAAAAACCCCCCTCCCCCCATTCAACACAACACCCTTGACACTAGATGTCCAGGTGTCCCTGAGTCAATTCAGTTATTACACATCTACCTGGAGGTAGTGGCAGGTCCCACAGAGTGCATGTTCAGTTTCCCAAGACTACCTCCTACTCCTGATGACAGTTACATCTGGTAGGTTCTCACACATGCTTCTGATTGAATGGCTCTAAATCACAGCTTCTGCTACTCCCATTTGGGTTTGATTAATTTGCTAGAGCTGCTCACACAATTTAGGACAATACCTTCTGCCAGTTTAGGAATAGAGGGTATGATGAAGGAGGGGTCCCATCAACTGAGGGATGGATAAAAAAAGTGTGATATTTTTATACAGTGGAGTACTACTCAGCCAAAAAGAAGGATAAACTGGAGTCTTATGGATAAATGGATGCAACTTGAGAACATACTCATTTCTTGATGAGTATGATGAAATAAATAAGACGTGTAAACATCATTTTGTTTCATTAGTGTGAGAAGCTGGAAGAACAAATATATGTACATGTATATAAAAAATAATTAAGATAGTTATACTACTGGTTTCACTGAGTTTGCTGAAGAGAAAGATTTGTGCTGGTATTGTTCGGACAATTGAATGCAGATGTCTTGTGCTCTGGGTGAATGATTTGGGGATGACGGTGTGTAATGTATGTACCGTTGCCCCAATTGATGTGTTTTGAAATTTTTTTTTTAACCTTGAAATAAAAAGAATTTGGGGAAAAAAATAAAAAACAGAGAGATACAAAGGGTGAAGCTTGAAAAGATGTCAGGTGTGGCGCCTCTGTCACCATGGAGATGGGGCACACCACCCTCCCAGCATTAAGATGTGTTTGCCAGCCTAGAAACTCTGAAAACCATCGTTCAGGAGTTTTTATGAAACCTTTATCAGGTAGTCATAATTGATCATTATCTCCATTTCTAGCCACTCTCCCCTATCTGGTGAATGGGGCTAAATGTCTTCCCATTGTAGCATCTCAGCTGACTGAGCAGCTACAGGGTGAATGTCCCAACTGGAAAATTGAAATCTTAAGTGCTCCAAGATGTGCAACCTTTTGAGCATCTGTATGGATGCCGCAGTGGGAAATTCCACTCCTGGCCTCACTGTCATGGTCAGAATACAGATGTACTAGGTAGGCTTTATATGATTGCCTACAGGCTGTGTGTACAGGGTACATGTGAAACATAAGTGCATTTTGTGTTTAAACTTGGATCCAACCCCAGAGTGGCTCATTATATATGTGTAAATATTCCAAAATATGAAAAAAGTCTGAAACCCTCAATACTTCTGTCACAGCATTTGCTTAAGACAAATGCAGCCTATGCCATCTAGAATGCAGCCAGTGACCAAGTTCTGAGTACAGAAGAGTTTCCCTAACTCAGGAGTCCTATCGCCTAGTAAGACCCACTCTTGCGGCAGCAGCCCTGGGGCAGATACTTACACAGGTGATAGGGGAGGATCTCAGTCTCCACATATCCACTAAATAGATTTAACAAATATTATGCTTTTTCCCATAATTGTTTTAGTGTACATTTAGGAATAACTAAATATGAGTTGAGTATCCCTATTCCAAATTCCATAATTCTCTAAAATTTGCAACTTTTTGAGTGGGTTCAGAGCACTTTGGATTTTTGGTTAAGTATGCTTAGTAAAGTCTGCAAATGATTTCAAATTGTGGGAAAAAAAATTTCAAACTCTAAAACACTTCTGGTCTAAGTATTTTGGATAGTGGTTACCCAACCAACATAGTGTTTGTGGTAGATGCTGTTGATGTTCTCCTCGAAGCCCTGCCTAATCCCCTTCCTCGTTCTCCTTTCTCTCCCAGAGATACTCACTTGACATTGGTATATATCCTTCCTGCTCATGCTGTCACATAGAAGCATTATAAAGCATTTTTTAGTGTGCTTTTTGATTTAAATTTTTTTATTGTGTAAAAATACATACACATATTTTTAATTTCCAGATGAACTACTCAGTGGCATGATACACAATCTTGTGTACCTTTCATCACTATCTGTATCCATACTTACTTTGATTATCCCCTACATGAACTTTTTACCTGTTACACAATAATTCCCCTTTTTCTTTTCCCCATTGTTTTTGTAGCCTTTTTCCTGCTTTGTGTCTCTTCAGATTTTCTTATTCTAGGTACATCAGCTAAATGGAATCATTTAAAGTTTGTCCCCCTGTGCCTGGTTTATTTCACAAATATAATTTTTTAAGTTATAACATGTGTAACAGCTATCAAAATTTAATGCCGTGTGTGTGTGTGTGTGTGTGTGTGTGTGTGTGTGTGTGTATGTTGCTGGGGCTCCAACTCAAGACTTCGCATGTGGTAGGCAAGTGTTCTACCTCTGCGCTGCACCCCTCATCTCTCATTACTTCTTATAGCCAAATAGTATTTCATTGCATGAAATCACCATATCTTGTTTATCTGTTCATGTGTTGTGGGCCATTTGTGTTGTTCCTGCGTTTTGGCTGTTGTATCACTGCTGTGAACATTGATTCATAAAATTCTGAGTTTTTGTTTTTTGGTTCTTTTGGTTATCATACTTGAGAGTGAAATTACTGGTTCACATGGTAATTGTTCAACTTTTTGAGGAACTGCCAAATTACTTTCTACAGTGCTATGCCATTTTGTTTAGAGCATTTTAAAACTTTATGTGACACCCTTTTTTATATATACTGACTTGTTTTTGTAGATTTATCAATGTTAAAACTTTTGGGATTTAATAATACTTCTACTCATACATGAGACTGCTGTATACTTTTCTTGAGTTGCTTTGGTAGTGTTTGGGTATCATTGTAATGCTAGCTCCATTGGGTTAGGCAGTTTACTATCTTCTGTTTTTCAAAACAGTCGGTGTTTGAGATTTCTAGGAAATTCTAAATGTGTGTTACAGCTTGCAAACAATACTTTGAAAAGTATCCAGGAGACCATGAACTCCTTTGGGAAGTTGAAGGTGTTGGGCACTGGTACCAGAGAATACCAGTCACCAGAGCATTGCAGAGAGAAACTCTTAAAATTACAGGTAAGAACGTTTCTGGTTTGAGGGCTGGTGATTTAGCTCAGCAGCTTAAGTGCCTGCCTGGCAAGTGCGAGGTTGTGAGTTCAATCCCTGGTACAAAAACAAAAAAAAAAACAGAGAACGTTTCTGGTTTGATGTTACATGATGTTTCTGGTTTCAGACCTTCATGTCTAAAGTTTGAATTTTTATTATGTATTAATTCTTGAGTCATGAACAATAAAGGGACCTAGGGAAATGTAACTGCTCAGTAGGAATTGACAGATAAGAAATAAAGGTGGATTGGCTGGGCATGGTGGTACATACCTCTAAACCCAGCCTTTGGGAAACTGAGGCAGGAGGATTGCCACAAGTCCGAGGCCAGACTGGGCTACATAGAGAGTTCAGGTCTAGTCTAGAATATACAGTGGGACCTTTGTCTCAAAGGAAAAAAAAAAAAGACAAACCAACAACAACAGCAAAAAAACCCATGGATTATTGAAACAGCATAGGATAGGCTTTCGGAGACCAGAGGTGGCCTCTCATCTCATCGTACACACCTCTTCCCAACGTGCCTCAGTCCTGAAACTATTTAAGACTTGTGATAATGGAGAGGATTCATTATAAGATACTGTGAAGGGAATGTTTCACACTTACACTTTCAGTAGGGAATGTTTCTGTCTAGGGTGTACAAAGATCAGTGCAGTGTTACAATTAAAACCAGATGCTGAGTGGTTACAGATTGAAAGTATTTTTTCTATACACAGCAGTTTCTCACAGTGAAGCAAAAAGACCTGTGTCTGGAGAATATAGTCTTACAACTGTTCCAGAATATGAAGCAGGAACTGAAGACAGTCAGTCTAATGAGATGCAGCTAACTGTAGGTACACTGTATGTTCATCATAGGAAGTAATAATGTTGCTGTTTCTTTAAAATGGATCCCATTTGTATTTTAAGTTTTGAATGTTATAGTTCCTTCAGCAATACTAGGTAACTTCAGTTGCATTAGTTTTCTGTGGGTTAGTAAGGACTTAGTTTTCTTTGAAAGATATTTATAATGGGGTTAATGGTATTACAAGCTAATTAAAAGGCAATTTAGAATTCACATAAAAATATAGAGTATAAAAAATTGATAATCTTGTTATAGCCACTGTTAAGCTTTTTATGTATGTATTTAATGCTATGTATTGTAAAGCATATGTGTGTGTACAGATTTTATTTTGTCTCTATTCTCTAATACTATTCTCCCTTTCTCTGTTAACATAATAACGATAGGATTTTCCATAGCTTTACTATTTTAAATCATGATTGTCAAATAGCACACTATTGCATTATGTATGAATCCCATCATTTATTTATTTAACATAGGACACTTATTTTTTTTTACATTGTTCTGTAGTATAGGAACATTTATAGGTGAATCTTTTTGCATGTATAATTATTTCTTTGTGCATGTAAATGTCTAGAAGTAGAATTAGAAGTAGCTTAGAGATTATGAAGTTTTTGTGGGAGTTTTGAGGCTCTGCTCTAGGTTTCCGTAGAATGAGTAGACTTTGCCTACGTTAGGTAGGTATCCTGCAGGGAGAAGAAAGGTCTCATTTCTAAATTCACTGGACTTAGCAGATTCTTGTGTAGAATTATGTTTGTAGAACTTGATGTTATTTAAAATATGGCCCCCACTCTGGAATTCCAGAAATCTCTTTATGCAGGGGTTGGTCATGATACTATTTATTACAGTCATAGTTTTGTACATGCTGTCTGTGTTTTTAATGAATATTGAATATGTCTGTAAATACATTTCTGAGACTGATGTGGGGAAGCAGTACTATAGGAAATTATTTATACTTACTATTGTTTGTATGACAGTTGACTATATTTACATGACAAAATTTTGTTTTTACGAATAATGAGTAATATAAGTGTATATAAAGGATTAATTTTTTGTTTTTGTTTTTTTTTTTGTATTTAGAACTTCAGACTTCAGAATAAGCCCCTGTTCTTTTATATTACTGACTAAATTCCTCAGGTATACAGATTCATTTAGTAGTAACCAGCTAAATAAAGTCAAGGAAAGCAGCAAATCTGCTCTTCCCTTGTATATAATAAAGGCAGTGCTTTATTTAATATAAATCTGTGTGACAGATAAATGAATGGATTGTGGTTTATAATGGAGTAGGTACTGTCATAAGCATTGGGCATACAGAGATATGGTTCTTACACATGTGGGATAACTGGATGATCCATGTTGCACTGTTTGAAACATGATTGGAGGTATACAGCAGAGGAAACCTTGTACAGGGTAGATAGGAGTTCTGTGGCAAGGATTATTACAGCATTTCAGAGGAAAGCATGTAAAAAACAAGTGTGAAGGAAAATGGCATGATTAATATGAGTGATACTTGTTACTGAAGAGTTTTTGAGCTTATATTCTATGCAGTGATAAACCATTAAAGTTGTGTTGTTTTGTTTTGTTTTGTTTTGTTTTTCCTGTTGTTTCTTTAGGTATGGGTGGTACATTTTGTGATATGAATGCATCATTCTGTCTTCAGGGTGGAAAGGCTTAGACAGGGAGGGATACCAGTGAAGAGGCTTTTGAAATTGTTCAGCGTAAAGATAGGTCCTGAATTTAAAGCACTGGTAGTACAAAAGACCAGACAATTCTGAGCCATTCTTCCATTGAAATTGACAGGCTTTGTGAACAATCAGTGAGGGATAGGAAGAAAAGAAATCATTACTACCTCACAGGTTTCTGCTAAGATGGCTGACTGAATTGTTCTTGCCATTAACCTAGAGAGGGACTAATAATGAGGAGCTACAGGTTCATTTTGGGGTAGGTAGGATGTGAACTTAGGGCATTATAATTTGTATTTTTGCATTTTAATTTGTCTCTTTCTCTTAGATTGATTCTCTGAAAGATGCCTTTGCAAGCACTTCTGAAGGTAAGAAACTGAGCTGATTATCAGTGTTCGAGATATGATTAAGGATGGATATACCTGTGTGAGACCTAGAATAAGTGAAGATTTGTACAGCTCTCAAATCTAGATATGGTCCTAATGCCACCACTGCCCCTGGTTTTGCTGGGCATGAATGCTGAGGACGTTGTTGTGTGCCCTCTCCCTTGTTTCAATACCCATGAAATAGGAACAGTGATCTCTGCATTATTTCCTAATTCATTGAGGGACACTATACGTAAAAATGCAAAAACACTTTCCAAAGCTCAGGGTTAATGGAAGTGTGAGGAATAAATATTGACAGAGTTGTTTGGTACTTTAGAAAATGACATTGACATTGTTTTCTTAGTTTGATACAAATAAGAAACCAGCTTATATTTGACATATCAAATATAGTGTTAGTTATATGAAAGCTAGAGTAGTTTTTGTACTTTTATGTATTTTAATAGGTCATCCTTTCATTACATAATTAAGTACAGTTTTGGTATTTTTTCCCTCAGGTCTTGAAAAAACACTTGCTTCTACTCGTACCCGGGGCAGTCATTTGAAGCGGCCAAAGATTGGAAAACGATTTCAGGATGTTGAATTCACTAGTTCTCAAGGTGAAGATGAAAAACCTGCCCAGACTTCACCTGCAGCTTCACTAAATAAGTAAAGAATTGTTTATTTTACTCTCATTGTTTTATCCCTTTATACTATTAGTATTTAGTACTTGAGGCAGAGGTTATTCACTTCTCTCTATAGTGAAATCTTTGGCGTAGAGGTTTGTATTTGGATCTTTCTACTAGATGATTGGGTGTGCTTCCTAGTGGTGTTACCTTGATGGCAATTGCTAGTAAGAGAGCAGAATAAAATCACTGTTGATTCTTTCATGTAGGAAAATTGGGGAGAATATTTTAGACATTATATGATCTCAAATGAGTGCTTATCACCAACTTTAAATTTGACAGCATTAGCAGTGCTGAAGCTGAGTCAGTTTTTTAAAATCCTCATTTTTACTTTATAACTGATACATTTTACTGGGCTACTTATAATTTATACTCTAGTGATAATCATAAATAGTGCAGTCATTTCTTCCAGAAACTTAGTAAGTAAATCAAAAGAATGCTTTGGTCAAAATTTATCTTGTTTTTCCTTGAGTCTTAAAGAAGGCAAGATTAAAAATTTTATAATAATTTTCAGTTTGTGTTCTAGTAGTTCTGACCACTCCTGAGCCCACCATTTAGTCAGTTCATAGCCTTGTCATTTTTACTGTCAAATTATTTTACTTGTGTAGAGAATTCTGTAGCTGTGCTGATTTCATTAGGTAAATTATTTCAAATTCGGGTGATTAAGTATGTAAATGTTTTAGTGAGAAGTTTATAGTGTTAAAAGACTGCAAGTAAGTATTTAAATCTGATTTATAAAATGAATAATAAATGGGTTTGTGTTACTGTGTGGTTTTCTTACTGAGCAGTACCTTTTTAGAAGGGAATATAATAATGATCTAAATTGAACATCCTGAATTATTATAGAATTTGTTTGTTTTTCATAAACAGAACAGTAACGATAAAATTAAATGCTTGAGCTGGTTGTGGTGACACACATCTGTAATCCCAGCACTCAAGAGACTGAGGCAGAAGGATTACTTTTGTGTTTGAGGCCAGCCGGGGGTATGTAGTGAGTTTAAGGCCGGCCTGAGCTTCAGAGTGAGACCCTGTCTGAAAAAAATAAACGGGAAAAAAAAAGACTAAATGCATGAACATTTCCCTACACTATGAAAAACAAATCTCTTCTTTCTCCTTGAATAACTAACTGCCTAGTGGTAAAGATAGACATGCACACAGTTGTGAGCTTTGGAGGGTAGATGTGATAGAGCAGTGGTAAGACATGCAAAGTGGGGACGCGGAGGAGAAGGATGTGTCTAATTGAGGGGATGAAGAGATTTGGAATGTAGGGCCTGGGTTTCAGAGTTCTGTAGGTGTTCAATACAAACTTGCAGAGAAGACTTTCTAATCTAAGCATCTACAAATTGTGGGCCACAGGCTTGATCTGGTCTCCTCTTTGTTTTGTTTGCAGTGTTGGTGGTCAAATCCAAGACTTTGTGTATGTTGGTTAGGGGCTATACCACTGAACTGCAATGCCAGCCATACATACCACTTGTCTTTGTAAATAAAATTTTTGTTGCAAGACATCATGCTTATTAACTTTATCCGTCTTCTGTCAGGATTGATTTCACATTCCAGTGGCAGAGATGTGTAATTGGAACAGAGACTGTGGACCTATAAAACCTAAAGGAAAAGTTGCCGAGCCATGGTGTTAGATGAAGGCTGTCCAATAGGCTTTCTGAGGTGATGGAGGTGTTCTGTATGTGCACCACACAGTGTGGTAGCCACTAGCTAGTTTACTCATTGCATACTTGAAGTTGGCTGGTGTAACTGAAGAACTGAATTTTATAATTTCATTTAATTGTACTTAAATGTAAAATAGTGGCATGTCTCTTGTGGCTATTGTATTAGTGCAGATCTATTCTAGAGGAGTATGAGCAAAGGAACAAACTTAGGCATTTTGATTAGGATAATCGCTATATCAAGTATAGTGGTACCTAGTTCATGAACTTAATTCTTTCCACTATTCTGGTTGCAAACTGAAATGGACAAGAACCAAATATAAGTGTTAGTATCTACCTAGTAGGAAATAAAAAGGTAGGGGTCTGGTTAGATTAGGTCTAGAGAAGAGGTACACTATTCACAGAGGTTATAGAGAACTGGTGAAAGTTTCAGAACTGATTTGTTACAAGTGACAGTCCATGTATCAGGAAGACAGCTCTAAAAGCTTTGATGAAGAATGTGCTACATGCAGTCCAAAGAGAATTTGGGCCCGAAGCAGAGCTGTGAAAATAAGAGTACAGAGTCAGAGATATGTTTGAAAGACATTTTGGAGATAGAACTAAAACATTATAATTTGTTGTCCATGCTGATGTTCTTGAGAATGAAAGGGGTGGTATTAACAGGGCCAGCGTATAGTTCACTGGTAGAACCTATGTATAGTTTGTATAAGCATACTAAGGTACATTGGATCCCCAGCTTCACAAACTAAACAAATGAAGCCAATAATTCTAAAAAACGGGGATATACGTTCATTGCAATAAAAGAAGATTGAATAAGATATGGATAGAATAAAAACCAGGTCTAGGTTATATGACTGAGAAGGTGGTGTGAATGCTAATTGAACTGAGGAACAAGATGGGAATGAAAACAAAATTATAAGAGGATGAACAGATTGGTTTTTGACCTGCAAAACCTAAAGTTGTTGATGAAATGACATTTAACTTGATTCTCTAAAGTGGTAACTTTGTTTCCTGAAATTTTTGTTGATAATAAAACAAATAAGAATAGTTTTCTTTTATTTTCTAGATTAGAGTCCACTGTGCGCACATCAGAGAGCTCAGAAGACTTCCCAGAAGAAGATCCAGAGCAGAGAGCAACTGATTTTGAGGATGAAAGCGGTGATAAAGATGCACGGCCCACACCCGAAATACAGCCACACCCGGAGAAGCAAGATGGTGAAAAAGTATGCAGTTGCTTTTAAATGAAGTGAACAGTAGTATCAAAGTTCTGAGTTTCTTGATCAACACATTGTTCAAAAAATATAATGATAAATTTTAGAAATTATGATGCTAGAAAGGCGTATACAATATAAAGGTCACTCATGTAGTAAAACAGAAATAATTACTATTTCATGCGCAGTTCATAAAAGTTGAGTTGTAGAGCCAGGGATGTACCTCAGTGGCACAAGCACCTTCCTGGCAAGTGTGAGGTCGTGAGTTCGATCCAGAAAGCAAGCAAGCAAGAGAGAAAGAGAGAGAGAGAGGAGAAGAGAGGAAGAGAGAAAGGGAAAGGGAAGGAAGGAAGAAGAAAGGAGGAAAGAAGAGTTGTAGCAAATATCAATAGAGGTGTTAAAGTAGTAAGATCCTCAGTGCATTTAAAAGATAAGTGTGTACACAAATCCTGTGTGACCTTACAGAAACAACTAGAATACCTTCAGGTTCAAAAAACCTTCAGTTATGTCCCTGTTTTGGTTAGAAGGATGAGAATTAGTTATTTAGAAAACAAAAATTAACCAAAATTGGTTTTACGAATTACAAATAAGTTAACTCAATTTTTTTTAAGTAAGAGAAAACAAATAGACAAACCCTTTGTAACTAAACTATTTATCTGGGTTCACTCCCAAAACCTCTGAAATACTTACCTATACTCTCATTTTCCTTCCTATTTCCTGTCCTCCTCTTCTTTTTCTCTAATTTCATCAATCCTTTTTGCTGTCAGACTCCTTATTTCTTTGATGCATACTTGAGTTCCTTGAAAAATCTTTCACCTGTTTCCCGAGTTTATACAGCTGGTGAATACTATGGTGTTTTGTTTTGTTTTGTTTTGTTTTGTTTTGTTTTGTTTGTCTTCTTGAGTCAGGGTCTTGCTATGCAGTTCAGTCTGGTCTTGAGCTCACTTTGTAACCCAGGCTGGTCTCAGACTTGCAACAATCCTCCTAACTCTGCCTCCCAAGTGCTGTAATTACGGACGTGCGCTACCACACGCAGCTTATTTTGCTAAGTCACTCCACTTTAGCTTCTCCTTCTACTTCCTGAAATTGTATTTTAAAATGGCATTTTTTCTTAGAGAACATTGGGAAAATAAAGACAAGTACATATGGAAAAGTTAATATTTTTTGAAAACAGTATTTATATGCATTTAAATGTTTATGAGAAAATACAGAATATATATTTATGTAAATTTTCTCCTTTTAAATATTATAATATATGGTAATATATTGCAATATGCTGTACATCTTGTAACCTATTTCATTCTAGCAAGACACTGAACATGTGTTCTTATAGGACACAATTGATAATGTACATTTTAATGCCAGTGACTTTCCCTTACCAGAGTTGACTACTCTCTCTTCTTAAAGTACTCCAAACTCATGGCTTTGTAACTCTTGTATATTGTTTCTTGGTGATTTTTTTAATCACTGAAGTTTTATGTTTGTTTATGTCTCGACATCTGTAAATGTATGCACGTTTGACTCTTTCCTGCATTTCCTTTTTTTTTTGGTACCAGGGATCGATCTCACGACCTCACACTTACCAGGCAGGCGCTTTGGCCACTGAGCTAAATCCCTGGCTCTTTCCTGCATTTCTCCCTTGTGGACATTCTAGAAAACTCATTCGTGACCTTTGGTTTATAGTCTGTTTTGAAAATGTACCCATCTAGTCACTTCAACTTTGGGGATACCAGTGACTAGATTTTCAATACTGATCTGGTCTCGAGTTCTATAATCTATCTTGCCTCCTGAATATTTCTGTCTAGGCAGATGACATCTGTCCTCTTAGAGTTAAAAATCTCTTATTTTTTTGAATTCTATATTGACACTGTTTTCCCATTTCTTTCATTCTGTTCTCAATCTAAAACTTGAAGGACTAATTTTTTTTCTTGTTTTGCTTTCTACTTTTTGGTACTACAATTCTATTTTGTTTTTCAACATTTGTTCTTTTTTTCTTTCTTGTAATATTTCTCCTAGTCTGGTTGGTCCTTTTGTGAATTTACTGTAATTATTTTTTGTATGCAACTGATTTTGTATACCACCTGTTATAATAATGAAATACATATTAACTATAGGAAATTTTTCATTGTAAAATTTTTTTATCTTATTAGCATATGTTTGCAGTACATAATGATTACATCCTGAGGGAAAAGTACATGTACATAACGCATCTTAATTCTTTTTTCATCTACTTCCCTTCCCCTCCACCCCCATTCCCTCCATCTCTTGGCCCCTTTTGCACAAGATCTGTGCCCCTGTTTTCTATTAGCTTTTATGTTGCTCTATATTTTGAGTTTCTCATATAATGGAAATCATGCAGTATATAAGTTTGGATATGTGATTTATTCCACTTAACATTAT
Source organism: Cuniculus paca (assembly GCA_004365215.1). Taxonomy (NCBI): domain Eukaryota; kingdom Metazoa; phylum Chordata; class Mammalia; order Rodentia; family Cuniculidae; genus Cuniculus; species Cuniculus paca. The sequence continues at coordinate 20,741 of RJWT010000230.1, read as the reverse complement.
GGTCTTGAGGGGCATCCATTTTCCTACAGTGACTCAGGTTTATCCTTCTTTATGGCAAAGTAGTGTTTCAGTGAGTTTAAATACATTTTCTTTATGTGTTCATCTGTTGATGGACCTATAGGCAGCTTTCAAGATTTACCTAATGTGAATTGTGCTGCTGTTAACATGGGTCTGTATGTGCCACTGTAATCTACTATTTTTAACTTGTTGTAGAAGATTCCCAGAAGGTGTATAGCTGCATCAGATGGAATTTGTATTTTAGTTTTTCAAGGAATCTCCATATTGATTTCCATAGTAGTTGTACTAGTTTACATTCCTACCAACAATGTAGAATGGTTCTTCGTCTCAATTTTGTTAATTTGTACTCTGATCTTTGTATATAATTTCCTTCCTTGTACTAGCTTTGAATTTGGATTGCTCTTGTTTTTCTTTTTTTTTTTTTGGCGGCACCGGGGATTGAACTCACGACCTTGTGCTTGCCGGGCAGGTGCTTAGACCCCTGAGCTAGATCCCCAGCCCTGTTTTTGAGACAGGGTCTCACTATGCCGTTCAGGCTGGCCTTGAGCTCACTTTGTAGCCCAGGCTGGTCTCAAACTCACAACGATCCGCCTGACTCAGCCTCCCGAGTGCTGGGATTACAGGTGTGAGCCACCACGCCCGGCCTCTTGTTTTTCTTTTATTTGGAGGTGCATAATAGGTTATTTTCATGGCTTGGTCTGTTTTTTTTTTTATGTGGTCATTCACAGCTGTAAACTCCCCTCTTTGAACTGCTTACGCTGTGATCCATAGGTTCTGGTGTGTTGTAGCAGAACTACATTTGCTGTAGCAACTGTTCCTTGGAATTTCTTGGTTGATGTCTTCTGTGACTCATTGCATATTCCAAAAATGTATCATTTTAATTTCCATGTGTTTGCATAATTTCTGTGGTTTCTTTGGCTTTTAACTTCTAGTTTCATTGTGCTATGATACGATAATATATCATATATATTGGAGAATTTTGATTCCTTTGCAGTTACTTAAGCATGCTTCATGGGTTTGTGTGGTCGTTTTTTTTGTTTGTTTGTTTAGTTCCTCTGTCTTGTGATAGTGGGATATTGAGGTTTTTCACTATAATTATGTTGATGTTTGTCTGATCTTTTATGTCCGGTATGTTTCTTTTATGAAGTTGAATGCCTGGTGTTTGTTTGTAACTGTTACTCCTTCTTGTTGTTGAATTGTTTCCTTAGTCAATGTGGAGTGTCTTTCTTTGCCTCTTCTGATCAATTTTGGCTTGAAGTTCAGTTTGTCTGAAAATAGGATAGCTATTTTGGGTATATTGGGATAAGCTATTGCTTGTTTTTGGGTTCCTGTTGCAGTATTATTTTCCATCCTTTAATTTTAGTCTGTGAATTTCTTTTAGAATTTTGTGTTGTTGTATACCAAATAATGTTGGGTTTTATTTCTTGATCCATTCTGCCTGTCCATGTCTTTTGATTGGTGAATTGAGATTTAGTACTGAACAGTGTTAATTTATTCCTGTCATTCCATTATATTCATGTTGCAGATTCCCCTTTTTTCCCCCCTTTTGCATAACTGCTCATCCTGCTTGGTATATTCATTCTGTTAGTCTTTTTAGCATTGTTAACTTCATTGTGTTTTTCTAGGATATACTTGAGAAATTTTTGGAGCACTGGTTTTGCTGTTCATGAATTAACATGGTGCTTGTCGTAGAAATATCTTATTTCTCCATCAGTTCTGCAGGATGTATCATTCTGGGTTGGAAGTTTTCTTTTAGGGCTTGAAACATTTCATTCTAGGCTCTCATGCCCTTTGAGGTTTGTGTTAAGTTTGCTGTAATTCTAATGGTTTACTATATACGTTGTTATTGTTTAAGTTTATTAAGTCCATTATCTGTCACCTTACTGATCTTTTTTTATCTCCTATTTTATCATTTTGAGTAATTCAGCTGTGTGGCTTTTGAATTTTTCCCCTTGATGCCCCATGGCTCAGCTTTGGGGGAGCTGGAAACTTTTGGAGGAGGTTTTTTTTTTTTTTGGTCCTGGGGTTTCTAGTTCAATTACAGTGGAAAGATTTTGTTGCTAGTGTGGAAATCTTTTTAGTTAGTGACTGCTTTTCAGGCATGCATTTTGTATATTGCTAACTGTATAGACCTTTACCTCTGTCCAAGATCCAACCACCTCTGTTAATTTGGGATGAGAGTATATATTGTAATTGGGCAGCACCACCTTCTCCAGGAATGGGCCATGAAGGCCATGCAGATATTAACATACAGAGAAAAACCCCTTAGTAGCAACAGGTGTGCCACCCTGGCAATAAGAGTAAAATCAGCAGCAATAATAGCATCGAACATAAGTTGGATATTGACATGCCATAAAATCCAATAATGTGCTACCTTTGAATCTAAGAGATTTATAATTACAGTACAAACACTTAAGACCAACCAGATATTGACATAACAGTAAATATCTACTAAATTCACCAACTGTGTCTCCACTAACAATAGAAAAAAACCTCAACAGTAAGAGCATAACATTATCTGACTGTCTGAAGCTTCTGAAGAAGCTGAGTGATTATATTACTAAAGATAGAGAGGCTGGGGAACTTGAGAATGAAAGAAGTAAAATTTGAAAAATTAAGCAATGGAAGATGAGGAGGGGAAAATGAAATAAAAAATTCTATTCAAGAGTAAAAAGAAATTAATAGAAGTAAATACAAGTAACAGAAGAGAAGAAAAAAATCTAAAATTTTAAAACTAAATATTAAAAACTTGAAAAAGAGAAAAGAAATGAGTCAAAAAATATATCTGTATTTTTGAATGAATGCTTTCTTTCTTGGGTCTGCAGTCCTGGAACCCAGCAAGTCACAGCTTTCTCCACTTAGCTTTTAGGCTGTGGATTTGTGTGCTGCGGTGGTGCCCCCCTTCCACAGAGGCCCCTCTGTTTGCACACCCCACACTCTGGCAACCAACCAAGCCCAGGTGTGTCCTTGCTTATCTTGGCAAATGGAGAAAGTAGTCAGACCACTGGTCTCTGTGCTAGATGCAGACAGTGGGGTTGGGGTTCAAGTAGACTGCTGGACTTAGTGCCAGCACTTTCAGACCTAGCCAACTCTGAAGACCACACACGGCAGGCAGGCCTGGCTTCTCACCATGGAGAGCAGGGGCCATGTCCTCCTGGGTCTGAGCCTAATTTAAACTTCTCAGATGGTCTATGTCTAGCCCGCGCCCTCTCTGCGACTGTCTCTCATGGCTGTCTCCCACTCAGTCACTGTGGTATGGTAACACTGGAAACCCTCAAGTGAAGTTATTCTGTAGTTATTCTGTGGCTTAGTTTCAACAATCCACCCCTTCGCAGTATGGCTCCTGATTAAACTCTCAAATCTGCTGGGTGCTCCCCTGGATTTCTTCACCAGCTGCAGCCTACCACGGTTAAAATCTCACACTGTTTTTGTAGTTTATGGTAACTATGGGCCTTTGCTGGGGCTAGTGCTCCTGGCCCTGTCCATTGTTTTTCCCTGGAGCTGCTAACCCTCCAAGCTTATGCAGTGTCTGCACCCTGTAAGCCAGGGTGAGCTTTCCAGAGTGCTTCTTTCTATTCTCTGTGTTATACTCCATTTCTCCAGCTCTCTGTAATTTCTAGTTTTCCTGTCAGCTCCCTCCCAGTTCCTGACAGTCACGTACTCTTTTCTCTTCACCAAGTTGTTCTTTTCCAGCTGTCTTGATTTGGGTCCCAGAGAGTCTGTATTTTGCTGCACATCACTACTCTGCTGTTTTTTCTCCTCATAAATTCATTTTAGAAAAAATTTCCTTACAGAAAAATACAAGAGTTTCTGATTTCAGTCTTTTTTTTTTTTTTTGAAAATTTCCTTTATATGCTTTCAGGTATCTTTTATAACCCAGCCAGCCTATTTCTGAACACTGAAATGTATCATTTTTCTAATTTTTAAAATGATAATAAAATTCCTAATTACTGGACTGTCCCTAAAGGCACCACGTGGTGGCACACTGCTATATAGTAAGACCCTGTCTCAAGAAGACCAGAAAAGAAGAATTCACTAGGATTAACTAGAAATACTTGATATTGAATAGAAATTAACTGATAAACTTTGGAAGAATTTCAGAAATTGGAGGATTTGTGTGCCAGGTCACCTTTCCATACTTTAATAATATGATACAAGGAACTGCACTGTATAGAAATGACCTCAGTTGACTGACAGTGAGCTACCTGAAACTGCAGCTGTCTTCACCCACCAAGAAGCAGCCACCACATTCAGCTCCCCATGAGACTGGTATTGCTTGGCCCTTATAGTAAGGTAAATGATAACCTCCACAGGCCCCAAAGATTCTAGGTCTTGAATAGCAGGAGCTCCTTAAAGAGGCGGCATCATCTACAGTTCTTACTGATGCCTCTTTACTGAAAGGGCTCCTCTGTTTCAGTTGCCCTTCAAGAAGTAATAGCAAGGAGGCAGGGTCTTTTATCTGAGATTCTGCCCCACAGTGGGAGACAGTAGAGCATCCTGGTCTTACCCTGTCTCCAGAAGGATGATAGGAAAATGAGATCCTCACAAATACTGTTTTGACCCTGCCTCCCAAGTTTCCCTTTTCTTGCAGTAAAACAGTTTTTTAAAAACAGTTGAATAATAGCTAGTGAAATTTGCTGTTGTTCTAAATCCATTGTGATTCCTGGTAGATGACAAATAGTGACTGAGAAGGGCTCCATCTTGCATAACAAATGTAACCTTGTCCTACTTTCCTCTCCTGGTGTAGGATTCTGAATTGGAGCCGATGAATGGTGAGATAATGGATGAGAGTCTTAAGACCTCACTTGTAACTGAAGAGGAGGACTCTGGTAGTGAAGAAGAATTAAAAGTGCAGTCTTCTAATTCCAATGAAGACACTGCAAATAGTGTTCCACTGGTGGTAGAGTCTTCAAAACACCCTGAGACTGTGGCACCAGATAAAGTAAGGCACAAATAACCTTATTTTATTAAAATGCCAGTATTTATTAAGTGCCAGTATATTTCCTCTACCTTGACAAGTAATTTTCCTTTAGGAAAATTAATTTTTATTTAGATTTAATATTGTAAGAAAATACACTCAGTATTCTTTAAGTTTAAATCTTTATAACCTTGATTTATATCTTCCTTATGGGGCTCAATCTGTATCATCACTTAAAAGTCATTTTTCTACCTTATGCAAACTGAATTTTATTTTATAGACTTAAAGAAATGCTTTAAAAAAATGGATAAAACATGATTTGCCAAATATTTGAGTCCTTACTGCTTACATGGTCTCTACCCAATGCACTAATTTTAACTAGGGGGACAGATTTGTTGAAAGGAAGAAAAAAAAATTTAAAATAATTCTAAGTTTGAAAAAAATAACTCAAGGCTAAAAAACTATTGTGATTTTTTTTATTGTGGTTCACTTCAATCAGTAAATGGAACTTAGATCGCCTTTCCCTATCATGTAATGAAACAATAGTCAAAATTAGTGGGTAGGACAGTATTATGTCCCAAGGATTTGTTTTGGCTCCAGTGACACTAGGATACTAAAAACTTAGAGGCGATTCATGGTTTTTGAAAAATCTTGACATGAAGTTTTACCTCCCTGAGGTAAAATAACTACTTTTATTATATCTATGAAGTAAGAATTTAGTGCATTAGAATTACCAGGAGACAATTTCAAGGAATTTGGATTGTGTACAGAGTATGTATGCATGATGAACAAAATAATGAGTTTATTGTCATGGCATATTAATGTCTGAGAATAATTCTTTTTAGAACTATACTGGAAAAGCTTATTGACCAAGATTTTATTTTCAGACCCCACTCATAGCTGACTCAGAAATGTCGTTAGCCCAAGGCCCATCTGATGACAAGGTGCACACTGAAGAGAAACTGCCCCCAGTGGCAAGAAAGAAAACACATTTGGGGAATTCAGACAGTGTTGAAGAACGAGCTGACAGTGGTTTTCCAAATTCTGTGACAACTGAATTTTCTGAGGAACCGGTCTCTGAGAATTTATCACCCAACACTACTTCATCAGTGGAAGACCAGGGTGAGGAGGGGCCTGAGCCCCGGGAAACCTCTACTGCTCTTCCTCAGAGTTCTTTGATAGAGGTCGAACTTGAAGATGTGGCATTTTCACAGAATGCAGGACAGAAGAACCAATCAGAGGAGCAGTCTGAAGCCTCATCGGAACAACTGGATCAGTTTACACAGTCAGCAGAGAAAGCTGTGGATAGCAGCTCGGAGGAGATCGAAGTAGAAGTGCCTGTGGTGGACAGGCGGAATTTAAGAAGAAAGGCCAAAGGGCATAAAGGACCCGCTAAGAAGAAGGCCAAGCTGACCTGAGTGAAGAAGAGATGCATATGATACATCCTCTTCTTTGTAACATAATTGTTTTTTAAATATTGTAATTAATAAACAGCATGGGGTGCAGGAGAAAAATTTCCAAAATTTCAATTTGAACTTATTTACAATGCAGTTTTTCTCTTCCCTTTAGGACATAAGATTCAACATTCTTTTTAATTTTTCAGACTTTGTGTAAATACAGTTTTTTATTTTTATTAATCATTTCAAGTTTGGGAAACCAGATCATATTATATTTTTCTTTAGCAGGTGGAAAATCTGACCATTAATATTTCAAAAAATATAAATTAAACTGTGAAAAGTAGTTGGCTTTCTGTTACTGGTAAGGATCACAGAAGTCTTTTATATTAAGGATTTTAATAGAAAACTTGCTGAGGGTTCTATCAGAACTAATCACCAGTTTTTAAAATATAGGGATGCCTAAACCAAAATAAGTGTCAGTAAATTAGAATAATTATAACCTCAAGTAAATGAGAGCACAAAAATGGAATTTTATGATCAAAGGTTTATGAAGATATTTTGATTTTGTAGATCCTCTTATAGATGGAGTATCTTCCTTCAACTTCAGTGTCCATGGGAAGATACATAAAAATCTATTTTCAACTTTGTATCATCTGTGGCATGTGGGGACATTATCTAAAATTCCATTTGTAGTATTAGTTTGCTCTCATTTAAAAAAAAAATCTCTGCATAAGGATTTGCACATGCTTACAAGTTTAAGAAGTACACATTCAATCATGTAAACGTCCCAGATAATATTTAGAAATAGTTTAACTTGGACTTTGTGGTCCCTATCACAGATAAATTAAGCCAGAAATGCTTTGTTTTCACCCAATTAATATCTTTTATGTCAAAAGTGTGAATCCCTTACTAAGCCTCCTTAACTCCCTTCCTGTCCAAACTCTGTAATGTTTATTTCCTTCTCAGCTTTCGTTGTTCCTTTTAGTGATTCTCCTGGCAAAAGGTCTAAGCGCTGGCAGGCTTAAGCCTTGGTATCTGTTCTTGGGTAGCCCCCAAACTTAGATCTGCATGGCAGGAATAAAGCTTCCCAAGGGAGCTGTACAAGAGCTTAATTCAAATTAGAGGGGTCTGTTGTCCATTTGGTCTTGCTCACTCTAAATTTATTCTGAGTACTGGTTGTAACCTAGCCTGTATTTGTAATTTGTGTTGCCATAGCAGCAGCATTTTATTTGCTTAGGAAAACTTGGAGAAAAAAAATCCCTAAAATGTTTGTTTTGTACAGTGATTTGTTTTAAAGCAAGCAAAATTCTAGAGTCCAAAGAGAATCTCAAAACCATACTCCTTGGTAGTACAGCATATATTTAATTTGCAATTAAGTTGGAGAATATTTTGAACCCATTTAAATTTGTTGTTGAAACAGCTTGTACTTAATCTGTACATGAAAGAAATATGTTAAGACTTCCTGTCATTTTGAATGCTATGGATTTATGTGGAAGGTTTATTCAGCCTTCAGTCAGGTGATACAGTGTCACTAATTTTATTTTGGGATATTAGTATTAGAAAGGTCTTAGTTAAAATCTTTAAGCAGGTGAAGTATTCCTATTGGATCTTGAATAGTCCCATTTTCTTTACTGATCAGCAGAAGTGAGATTAATTTCATTCTAAGTGAAAACTAAGTGATTTTTGCCATGTTTTCTCAATAAGTGAATAATACTAGTGAGTCTATCAAATATTCTTACTGTTCTGTGTATTTTGAGAAACTTCTTAATATCACAAGGAAATAACATTTAGAAAATTCCTTTCCAGTTTTAATTTCTTAAACTATTTATAAAATCTTGAGCATTTTGCTCATTTTTTAAACTCATTGCTTAAAGTTTTCTTTAGATTTAAAAAAGTAACTGGTAACTCGATGTGTAATAATTTGAATTTGAAAAAACCATTCATATATGACTGGGGCTAAGAGTATAGACCTACACTGGTTTAAATGGAGTTTTGAGCAATTTCAACTTTTTGTTCACAAAAAAATTTTACTGCATCTCACAGAAAATATCCTTGGGTTTGTAGATCATAGAGGAGAAAATGTAGGTCACATGCAAAAGCCTTTCATGTTCAATAACTTATTAAAAATTTATCCACAATTGGGAGTCTAATCAGATAATTTCATTCTAAGTGCAAACTAAGGGACTTTTGCCATGTTTTTGTAGTTTTTGCAAGGCATTAGTGAATCTTTGATAATTAGGACTGCAGTGTGATTTCAGCCAGCTAATCTAGTTGTCAAATGTTGAGTCACATTCTACATAGTCCTTTGTGAACTATTTTCTGTTGTCTTGTTTGCAGAAAGGGATATTCACTTTTTGTGTACATACATATATATTTCCTTATGTAATATAAAGCAGATGATTATTAGAATTTTAGTTCTACTTTCAAGTTTATTCAATAGCTAGACCTCACAAAAATTAGTATATTTAAGAATTTATATAAAGCTCCTCTACAACTTTTAAAGGTGAGAGGGTTCTATTATGATTTTTTAATAAAATGAAACAGCATGACTTAAAATGTCAGTCTTCTACTTAAAATATGTCTATATTCATGTCGTTTCCATTCAATGCAGACATGGTAAGGTAACACATTCATGGTTAGTTTACTTTTAGCAGATTACCAGAACACTACCTAAATGTGGTTTCAGCAACTTGAGAAAAGTACCTTGAAGGGTTATAAATTGTATCCACTTAAGCCTTTAATATGAAAACATCTGCTCTTACATTGGGCTTTATCCTTTGGGAAACCCTCTAAGGTTTGGTCACACCAGCAAACTGAAACATTTTAATGTAAATAATTTATATTAACATTACTCATCTGTTTAACAGTATTTTAGAAAGATTTGTTCATGTCCACTAGTAGCAATATGGTATTTATGGTGTGATCCAGTCTTTCATGAAAGTTACTACAAATATAATGCTTGTTTTCATACTCTCAAGCTTCCTTTGTACAAAATTGCTTATTTTTGCTTTTAAAAAATAAGCAAACCTCCTATCTGTAGTGTTCAGTAATTAGCTGAAGTCAGTGTTTCCTTTTATGTTCTAGAACTTAAGTAATTCACATATTACCCATTTTTATTAGCAAAATAATTTGTTAAAATCTGATTGTAAGGTTCAGCTGCTATCAAGTGATTCTATCATACTGGGTCATTTCCAAGAACTACTAGTCAGTCCTTTTCTAAGAGTCTGTGTATGTTCTAAAACTTCCAACTGTTTATAGAACTTAGAAAAAAGTTACATTATACAAAGTAGCAAGTCTTATGGGAGTACTTACTTTTTTTCTTGGTACTTTTTTTTATTTAAAGTTTAAAAGTGTAATTAAACCTATATTTTGTGATTGTTTTTGGTCTGTGTTTTGAAATTCTTTCCCTTTTCCTCAATTACATTCATGAAGATATGTTTAGATACTGAATCTGTTTAGACATTGAATGATTTTGTTAAAGGCACAATTCATCATCCTGGTTGTACTTTAAAGACAGACTTTTAAAAATAAACACAATTTAAAGCATCTAGTGATTATCTGTCAATATACAGATACCCAAAGCTCAAGTTAATTCAGATCATAAAACCTGAGTTAGAACCCTAACATATGATCATTTTATATTATTTAACTGCAAACAGAGTTTCTTTTCAGGGCATCAGTGCCACTAAATTGGAGTTATCTAAATAAACTTTTAATGCCATTCTCGAAGTATTATAAATAGACTATATTGAGAATAAACTTAAACACTACTATTTCTTAATGCTGCTTTTTCTTAGGCTTAATGATGAAGTAAAATAGACTTGAGCAGATTTCCCCTAAATGAAGTTTCAGTTGACCTTTAAATACTGGCAGGTGGCTTTTTCTGGAATGAGAGCTCTGTGTTGCTGAGTACCTACTCTTCAATGCAAAGACTGATGTTTACTTTTTCAGTGGTTCAATCTCACTAACACATAAGGCCTTAGTAGACCCCTAATAAAAGACCAATTTGTAAAACAGCCATTTTAATGTTTTTACAATTTAATAAATAGTTCTCTTGATGACTGCAGTTATGCAAGTTGTTTGGCAGTATTCGCAGTAATAGGTTTTCCTGACTGGTCTGTAGTCTTCAGTAAGTGTAAGAAGTTATTTTATGAAACATCTGTCAAACCAGTAGTACCGCGTTGATGCATCCATCATTCTCAGGATTGTTGGTTACCTGGGCATATTTGCCTAAGGTAAACAGCCAAAAAAGAGAAAAGAGGAATGTTAGCCAGTAAAAATTAATTTGTGCATGTGTGTCGTTCTGAGGATCAAACATACATGCCTTGCATGTGCAAGGCAAGTATACCAACACTCAGCTACATCCCAGCTTAAGAACTGAAAGACCATATCCTTTGCTTAAAATATGTCTAATTACCATTTTTAAAAATAAGATGAACAATACAGAACGAAGATCTTACAAACTTACTGTCATTCAAGACTAAATTGTGTTTTAAACACAATTTTCATGTAAGTACTGTTTTCACAAATGGCAGTCAACTCTCATTAATACACTGAATTAGCGAACCTCTATATTTTTCCAAATGACATACTGAAAAATGCATCAGGTTTTAAATGAGTTTCAAATTAATCTAACAACGTATTTTCAAAGCAAGGTCAGCCAACATGAAGTGTGAGCTAAGGGCTTAGTTTTAATTATTACCAAAAGAGTGTGGTTATATCTGATGTATGCCTCTCTTCCCCAGCAGTGGTGAATTTATAGTGGTGAATTTTCTTCCAGCCCTTTTGGGTTAAACTTTGCTTCTGCTTCCCTTAAAAACTGAGTTTTATTTAAAAAAAAAAAATTTAAATGTGCCAGGTGAAGTGGCACCTGCCTACCAGCATTCCGGAGGCTGAGAAGTATCAGAATATAGTATACCTTGTATAACGGGAAACAACAAGGTACACTTGAAAAGAGTAACATTTGTAACTCTACAGAAAACACTTCCTAAAGATTTAATAACTTGATATACATTAAGTTTTACCCTGCTCTCTCACACTAAAATATTGTGTGTATTTAAATCAACTTGAAAAATAACATGACTGTGGAACAGCAACAGTGTACATTCAAAAACTTACCCCAAATAACTTTGCCTCCTTGGGTCACAAGGCCTAACTCGCTCACATTCACCTCAATCACTGTACCTTTGGTAATAACACCCAAAGTTGTATATAGTGGTGATGAAGGATTCTTTTTCACACCAAGTATTGGCAGGCAAAAGGTGGCTTTCAGTTCAGGATGTGTTACATGGGCCTTCTTGAAACGTAAACCCTACAAAGTCAATCACAAGAATATCTGAGGCTAAAATGTTTTTAAGCAGTCTTTTTGCTTTATCTTCCAATCATTTCAAAAAACCAGAGGCCGGGCCTGGTGGCACACACCCAGCATTTGGGAGGCTGAGCCAGGAGGATCATTGTGAGTTTGAGACCAGCCTGGGCTACAAAGTGAGCTCAAGGCCAGCCTGAATGGCATAGTGAGACCCTGTCTCAAAAAGACAAGGGCCAGGGATTTAGCTCAGTGGCTTAAGCACCTGCCTGGCAAGCGCAAGGTTGTGAGTTCGAGCCCTGGTGGCGAGAAAAAACAAAAACCCCATACATTTAAGTCATGAAATACTTTTCTACAAACTACAAACCTGACAATAAATTCAAGGGCAAAGTATTCCTGGAGAAACATTTTTTTACCATGGAATAGCTACTTTGCAAAATGCTTATACTTTTGCTTTGTCTAGTCATTTTGCTTATTGAAGACTTGCTACATGCAAGGTATTATAAATGGGAGATCACAACTGGCTCATTTTAACATAACTTTGTAACAGACCCCACTGACCCTTTGTATTAAATGGTGAAACAGATCAGCAGGGTTAATGACTTGCTTCCAGATTAAATGGTGTATGGTAAATGGAATCCTAAATATCCCCATTCTAAGTCTATATACCACAGCTCCGTTCCATGATACAGCTTTGTTTATGTTGATAATACAAAGGACTCAAGAGACAGAGCTAGATGGGGTCTTTTGTTGTATAATATTTTATATAACACGGTTGGTAGTCTGATTTTTTACCCATTTCGGGATAGGGGTAAAGAAACACCAAATCAGGTTCTTACTAGTAGATTCATTAATCAACTAGTAGGAACAGCCTGATTAGTATATTCTCTTCTTATAGAACTGATGTTACCAAAATTATTCAGGTCATTAATATGAAATCAAAAGTACACAATAGAATCTGGAATGGAAAAGTGCTTCCTGTGAAGAATCAGACAATACCGGGGATCTAGCTCAGTGGCCTAAGCGCCTGCCTGGCAAGCGCAAGGTCATGAGTTTAATTCCCAGCGCCGCCAAAAAAAAAAATATTTTAAGCTTTGTAGGGCACATGATCTCTGTTGTAACTACTCAACTCCTGGGAGTGTCGGAATACGATACATAAATGAAAATGTGTAGTCATGTTCCAGTAAGACTTGGTTTATAGAAACAGACTGCCAGCATTTTAATCCATTAAAAATTACTTAGGTTGAGCACTACAGTTGTTTTTTTTAAGCAGGCTCAAAAATCTAGTGTAATTTAGTCTCCTCGAAGGGATTATGCAAAAATATATTTTCAATTTTCCCCAAAGCATGGGTAGGTAAGGATTAGTTTGGGGTGTCTGATCATGACTGCTGTCAACAGAAATTAAGCTACGTTTATATTTCCTTTAAGTGACTACATACTGAATGGTTTCAAGAGCATTAACTTATTTCCCTTGCTGCAGATGGATGTGCCTGTAAGCCTAGCACTTGGGAGGCTGAGGCAGGAGGATTTCTGCAAGTTCAAGGCCAGCCTACACAGTGAGTTCAAAGCAAGCCTGAACTACATGGTGAGAGCCTGTCTCAAAAAACAAACAAAAAATAAAATTTACTCTTCTGAGAAAACAATTCTGCTCAAGTTTTAAAAGTGATACTTCATAGACAATGTCATAACAATCTTTTACTTCAAATCTTATGAAGCCAAAGATAAGATTCTTGAGTGTAGTGGGAAAAGTGCCAAGTAATCCTCATCAAGTATGTTAAGAGTAATAAAAATGAGATAAAAAACATCTTTCATCCTATTTTTCATACCATTTTTAGGAATTTCAGGAAACTCTTAACATATTTTATCCAGTGTAACAAGGGGAACTAATTAAATTACCATTCTCTTGCAAAGGACTTACCATTGGCCTAATGAACCTTTCGTATTTAGGTGGTTTTCTTGTAAAGCCATCTCCAACAAAGCAGACTTTAGTAACCATCCTCTTCCATGCCTTCTTTTTTCTCTTTCCAGTTCGAATAACTTTTAATACTTCTGTTTCTCCCTGGGCACGAACTTTGGGCAGAGGGACTTCCCATTTTCCCTAACAAAAAGTTTACATTTATATTGTAATAAAAGGCAAAATGAATGTTTTAACCACACAAAGTAATAAGCATTTTCACATAAAATATTCAGCACGTGTTAGGTTCAGTTGTTTTCTACAAGTCTGCCATGTCCTCACAAGCCACAGTTAGGCGCAACTAGTTTAGTTTACATATCACAGATACATTAGATAAATGGGTTGCTTAAGCTAAAATTCTTAAAGCATTATGGGTGAAAACTATTATCTGCAATAAAGTAGGGACTTCTATGAATAGTACATGTGCTTACTAGTTAACAGTGTAGAACTGGATGTATCTTTGTATTTCTATCTGAAATGGATTTTTTGATTATATTACTAGTAAGACAAAGTTCTCACCACATATTTTGTACCTCACTAGAATGCTGATTTTTGTATATGTGTGTGTATATTGTGTTCGTGTGTATAAACAAAATTATAGCACTCTAAGAAGTGGAAAGAATTCTGAACTTAATTACTAGGACATAATTCTCATACCAATTCTACTGTCTCATAGATGCTCACGACTAATAATTTACAAACTCTTGTACTCTGTCTTTTCATCTATAAAATGAGAAGGTCTTAAATAACCAGGTTTCTTTCAGTACTGAAATTAGACCATTCTAATTTGGGATTGATTCCCACAGGTGTTTACAACTATCTACACTCTCTATTTTTTGGCAGAATTTTATCTATTGTGCTTAACAAATACAATCTAGAGTTGCTTTTTGGTGTGTGTGTGTGTGTTTTAAATGCTGACTTTTTATCTGGGTTATATCACTTAAAAAGCTTTCCACTATTTTCCCTTTGAAGGTATTTTGGTACTGCAGGGAAACAGAAACAACAGTTGTATTTTTCTGCAGAAAAGCATAGCATTAGGAGCTTTCAAGTGCAGGAAGCCATTAAATACTGAATTTGAAATTCACTGTTTACCCACTAAATTGTTTTGAATTTTTTTTATTTGAGACAGGCTCTTACTATGTAATACAGGCTGGCCTGAACTCACTATATAGTCTAAGCTGGCCTCAAACTTGTGGCAATCTTCCTGCCCTCTGCCTCTCAAATGCTGGGATTACAGGTGTGTGCCACCACACCCGGCTTTAATTATTTAAAACAAAAATGTGTAGCAGTCTAATAAATTCTTGAAAATTTAAATTTTAAAACCTGGTTATGTGAAAACCTTATTATCAAGTTAAATTTACAAAATTTTTAAACACTTCCATGTATTGTTCCCATTGTGTTTCAAATTAAACTGAAGTAATATCTCAAATTTGAATTCAAGTTAATTCTTCTGGACAAAAAAGAATTTTTATTGCTTACCGCCTTTTCTTTTCGTTTTTGTTTAATCATGTTGGAAAGTACTTTTGCACGAGACTGTCCCTCTCTGTCCAGCAGATAGGCAGGTACTGCTCCTTGTGGGGTCTTTTCATCGTTCTTTTGTTTGGTGTTTCTCTTTTCATGCATCTTGATACTATCAAGAAGGAAACATTCAAGATCATCTGTTTAGCAATTATAACCCAAAGGATGTTAACTTGCTAAGGAAATAAATGGGATCACTTACGTCTTCTTCATTTGTATTTTCTCTGCATGGCGCTGTTTATGGTAGAGCTTAGCCTTCAGGCCAATCATTTTTTTGGCCTTCTTTGAACGTTCATGAGCCTCTCGACTTTCCTTCTTTCTCTTTTTCTCATGGTAATCCAAACGATACCCATAGCGTTTACGGTGTAATTCAATATATTCATTTTGTGGCTATAATGATGCAAGAAATGCTACTTTAATTTTTAAAGTATTGACAAGATTATTCTACAATTATTTTACACAGTACACAAAAAAAGACTCCATACCACCCAAATACTCATTTAACTTGGTTAAATGACTGGCACCAATAAATCTATTCACACAATGTAAATTAAGTCTTTATCATGGATGATACAAAGTAGTGTTTACATCTATAATTATGTTCTGAAAATTATTGTTATTGAAAGGAACCACCCAAAATCTACTGCACCACTAAAAGGATGAGCTGAGTATATAGCATTTCTCATTATTTCCCCCAACACAGGTCATTTTGAAATCAGTCCCTTTTCCTCATCCTCAATTTGATACTATCCATACTTTTGTCTTCCCCAGAGAAAAATGTAAGTGGAATCTACAATAGATAGCTATTTATAACTAGCTTCTTTCCCTCAGCATAAGACTTGTCCATCTTGCTGTTAATAGATCAGAACGTCAATCTTTTTTTTTTATTGCTTACTATTCCACTACATGGCTATAATATCAGGTATGTATCCATTGTCCATCTGATGGCTATTTGGGCTGTTCACTTTTTGATTAGGAATAAAGCTGCAATAGGCCACTATACCAGATCTCTATTTGGCCATCTGTTTACTGCCAGATTGTTTTCCAGAGTCACTGTATTGCTTTGCATTCCATGGTAATTTACAGGATTCCACTTGCATTTTAAACGACAGCTGTTTTAAGTAGCCAGAATCCATGCCTATTTTAAAACTATAAAAATAAGCTTAATGGTTACCCACGCTTCCATTTTCTTAAAAGAGGTACAAAATAAAAGCCTAAGAGATCGCCATACCCTAGGCAGCAGAGCACTGATGCCAGTGAGAAATTCAGGAGGAGTCACCAAACAGTGAGAGGTGTCTGGCCTTTAAATTCTAAAAGCCTGAGTTATCGCGGCCCTTTTTTGCCCTTTCCCCTGTTCCTGTAGCCACCTTCCCGTACTACTTAGTTGAGAAGGTATGCTTGGCAATTCTTTCCTCGCTGTACAGAAGAACCTGGACTATTTCTGGCCTACTCAACTATAACAACAAAAGAACTAGGTGTGGTGTTTTCAACTGCTATCGCATAAACTGTAGCATACAAAAAGTGTGAGGTATTCCGTCTTGTAGACACATATTAAAGATGCAGAAAAAGAAAGGCTTTGGCAGTCAGATCTGGACCCAGCTCTGCAATTCATTCGCTATTTGGCAAACTTAAGCAAGGACCCATCAATCTCGGAAGTAACCTGAGGGGGTGCGATCAATGCCTGCAGCACAGGGGCAAGGGTCAATTATACTCCCACTGGGCTCTGCCACGGCTGACCGCACAGGTGGCGAAACCAGAAATGTAACAGAATAAACTCTGTCTCGCTCCACGCCTTGTGTTCTAGCAAATATCCCACGCTATGTCCCTGAAATTTTTCCACTGCCCGGAGCCCACCCTCCCTCGGTCCAACAGTATCACACTTCCGCCAACCAACTCTCACTCCCGGCGCCTGGACCTTACTAACTCAGACTCCCGTTACGTGGCGAGTGCCTGACAGCCTGCTTACCATGGTGACAGCTGCGGAGCCACCGCGGGCGGCCTCGGGCGTGAGAAGAGAAGCCTTAACTTTCGAGTCTCAGACACATGAGCTGGCTCCGCGCACCCGGAAACAGGAAGGAGTTGCCCTCTCACACTGCCGAGTGAAGAGCAAGCGCGACGCACCCATTCCGAGTTTCTGAGGTCTGCTTTAGCCAGCAGGGCGGAAGTTGCTGGCAGGCGGCATTTGGCAGCTGCACCGCCGGAAGTGCTGGGCTGAAATTGCCGGGGGAGGCTGAGCGACGGGTTTAGGTTTACTTCAAAAGGTGGTGGAGCGGTCGTAGAGGTGGTGGCAGAGAAACCTGAGTTCATCGCAGATTTCCGAGACGCGTGAGCCTCTTGCTCCCTGCAGCCTGGCAGGAAGAAGCCACCCTCCGGTGCGGGACACTCAGGTGGGTTCCGCGCCGCGCTGCGACATTCCGCAGCCGGTCACCGAGGAGACCGCGCGCTGCTGACCGTGCGCTCGGCGGCGGGCCTGCCTTTGCTGTCCTCCAGCGAGGGCGCCCGATGGTTTTTCCTCCTGCCGCTGTAGAGTCTGCACAATTAAGAAGTATGCAGAGAAATGACAGTTTATCAGTAGTAAAGTAAAACTGTCCGACCTCATCAACTGCCAGCAAAGAAAATGACGGTCTTGTTTTTTCTGGAGGTGCAGAACTAATTCTTGAAATTTCTGAGGCCTTTGTTGCAGTGGACTAGCTGCTGAGCGCACTAGTACGTAGAGGCCCTCTAGTGCCGGGAAGAAAGCACCTCCTAAGAAAGTGCATCTCTTTGAGAACAATCGTTTCTACTTTTTTTTAATTGCGCCGTCACAGAAAACCCTGAATTACCCCAGAGTTTGGAACCTGATTTTGTTATGGAGGCAAAAATAATTGTACCTGAAGAAAATATTCATCTCAGTAAATCTTGGTGTTTGAATTTGAGGCAGGATTTTGAGGCACCTTCTAAGAGGTTTTTTATTTTCTTTAGAATCAGAATAAATACTAACTAGCACTGGGATATTTTCACTTGCGGTTAATTGTAGTCTCTGGATAGGAACCCCCCCCCCATTGCCTCCCTGGCATACTGATACCTGTTTAAATGTCAATTTTAGTGAGACCTTCCTTGACTTGCTTCCAGTTATGACTGCCCCAGTAATCTTTTCCTGCTTAATTCTTTTCTCTAACAGCTATCCCCGTAGGAGATGCTATATATTTTATTTATTCTATTTTTGGTATCCCTTGATTAGGATAGAGGCAGTGTGAAGGCAAGGACTATTGTGTTTTATTCAGTGCTCTAACCCCAAAACCTAGAAGGTACAACTTAGAAGATTCATTTTTGTTGCATAAGTGAATTTAATTCTCATAACAAATCCTGTGATATGGTAGATGAAAGACTGAATCACAGAAGTTTCGAGTGATTCATCCAAAGTCATAGAAGACATGAGGCTCCAGAAATTTCATTCATTCTAAAATGTGGTTTTGACTCTTTTTAAAAAGTCTTTATTGGGCCAGGGATTTAGCTCAGCGGCACAAGTGCCTGCATGGCATGCACAAGGTTGTGAGTTCGATCGCTGGTACCAAAAAAAAAGGTCTATATTGAAGTGTAACATACATGCAGTGAAAGGAATATACTGTAAGTGTATATTTCAGTGGGTTTTAGATTGCTTTAACAGGTACACCAAAAGCTCTTGTTCCTTCAGTCATTAATACTCCCAAGAGTAAATACTATCCTGACTTCTAACAAAATGGGTTAATTTTACATTGTCATAATCATATAATCATATCAATTCTTTCATTTTAGTTTAATTTGCTTAATATTTGAGATTTATTCTTATTGCTTCCTGTTGTAGCTCTTTTATATGATAGAAATTTTAATACATTTAATTTGGGGATTTATATCAATGTTTTTTTCATTTATAGCTCCCAAATCCATCAGTTCCCATTTTTCCTTCTGAAGAGAAAATAAGTGAAGCTTTGGAGTACTACTCAGCTGTAAGGAAGGATCACAGCAAGGCTTTTATAGGTAAATGGGTGCTACTTGAGACCATGCTCCTAAGTGAAATAAATCAAACTCACATGTGTAAATATTGTATTGTTTCCTAGTGTAAAAAACTGAAAGAGTAAATGAGGTAAAAAAATCTACAATAAATATCATGAAAGGCTAAGAAACTGCTCAAAGGGAAAAAATTAACTGGGATAGGGGAAGGGAGAAAAAGAAGGGAAAAGGAAAAAGATAAATTTGTATATATATATATATATATATACATAAGATAGCTAAGATGACTACTACTAATTCTATTAGTTCTTGGAAAAGAACAGTTAATACTCATACAATTAAATCAATTTTGCATGTCTATATCTGGTAATCTAAGCAACTCTTTTGAAGATAATGATATGCAATATAGTAACCATTGTTAAATTCCTATCATTTTGCTTTGAAAACCTATATTATTGTTTTGGGTTTTTTGTTGTCTCTTGCTTTTTGTTTTTTTATGTGTTTTATTTTATTTTATTTTATTTTATTTTTTCTCTTTTTAAATAAAAAAATAAGCTTTAAACATTGAGCAGTGACTCTTTGATTTGTATAAAATAACAAAGCCAGATTGTTTGGCTATGTTATCATTTGTTTTTATTTTCACTTGTTATTTTAGGATAAAAATGGGCCAAGGAGATTAATACCAACAAAAAGCTCTTAAACTATTTTCTGTATATCTGGCTGTAGCCAAATTGGATAACATTACTACTTTCTAAAATCTGCCAGAAGTATGTAGAAGGTGCCCAGTCTTTCAGAAGCATAGAATGATATTCCTCTGGTCTAAGTGAAACTTTACATTGTAATTATTGGCATGGATAAGAAGTGATAAAGCTGGGCCTGGTGGTGCACGCCTGTAATCCCAGCACTCGGGAGACTGAGGCAAGAGGATTGTTGTGAGTCGGAGACCAGCCTGGGCTACAAAGTGAGCTCAAGGCCAGCCTGAACGGCATAGTGAGACACTGTCTCACTATGTTAAAGTGGAGGAACAAGTACTGTAGTAAGAGCTTTGCAAAAACTGTTGTGTATGAAATGTTTGTCATATGCAAAATATGGACTAGAATTTTTAAAGCCAACTTTTTTTGAAATTGGAGATTATGTGATGCCAACCCATTGATTATATTTCTGATAACCAACTTCTATGTTGCTGCATTAAATGTTAGAGCAAAGGAATTGAAAGGTGCCTTATCTGACCAGTTGACCTAAATTTAATTGCTGAGCTGTTTGTTTGTTTGTTTGATTTCTGTAGTAGGGATTGAACCTAGGATCTTTACCCTGAAATATAGTCCCCAACCCTTTTGAAAAATTTTGAGATAGTCTTTCTAAATTGCCCAGGCTGCACTTGAATTTATGAGCTTTCTGTTTCAGCTTCCAGCGGTGCTGGAATTAGTCATGCACCACCATGTCTGGCTCTAGAACTAATTTTATGTTCTGTTCTGTTCTTTTTTTTTGGTGCTCAGAGTTGAACTCAGAAACTTACACTTACCAGGTAGGCACTGTGCCACTGAGCTAAATCCCTGGCTCTAGAACTAATTTTTAAAGTGTAGACAAAATGACTTCTTTTAAAACTTATGCCAGGCATAAATTTTGTAGTGTAAACGAGCAGTTAGATATTTTAAGATGGAC
>RJWT010000229.1:25388-79108 GCA_004365215.1 Cuniculus paca | reverse complement strand
TGTTGAATTTTTCTACAAAGCAAAACTAAAAAATTTTCTCAGTTTAAGAAGAAAAACACGATCATTCTCTGCATTCTTAAATTACACATAATATCACAGACATGTAGTGAAAAATTACCAAATGTATAAATGGATACAAATACAGCTTTCATTAAAATCAGTTAAAGACATTATTTGCAAAAGAACATTCCTATTCAATGCTTATCACGTCCTCAAAGAAAGAGTTTCATGGAAATAATTGAGTTGACAACATTCTCCTGTACTACATTTATCTTTTAATTTATGACAACCAAATTTTTAGCAGTTTTAGAAAAATTACATCTGAAAGGATATATCTATGTAGCTTTTCATTATCAGTAAAAGAAAACTATACCTTGACTATAGATTTTATTTTGTGTAAATGTCAGTAGAGATTTTATCATAGAAATTTAAAACAGAATATACTTTGGTTGTATTTCTTCTGTAACCGTTATTGTAGGGATAATCATATTTCACACACCTTCTTGCAAGGATTATCATTTTGAAACTTTATCTTTTGCAATAGTCTACTAAACTATTATTTCACTGGAACTTGTTATTTACTTCAAATTTATTTATTCAGCACTTTCTGTTGTATAATCTCTTTCATGCACACTATTCATTTCCAGAGTATTTGGTATAAATAGTCTCAAATTATGGACTTTCTTTGCAGGAAGAAAAAATAAATTGCATTTTAAGAAAATATACAGCATAATTTTATAGTTAATTCTTTTTAAAACATTAAAATTAGTTCATTTCATTTATTTGTTTTGCAAGGACAAAGTCTGTGTAATGATTCTTACATTAACCTGAAGAGATGACTACAAGGAAAAGTGATAAATTAATAAGTGCTCTGATTGCATAATTATGTACTCATCAGTCATACATAGTTCTGTTTTCCCTGTTAATAACAAAAAAATTATGCTATGGGTTAGAAGTAGGTAAAAGAAAATTGAAAGTAATACACTATGTATGAGTCTGTGAAAGAAGATGACATACTGCTAAAACAATAAAGACTTTCATCATATAACATAAAGGAAACCTTGAAAGTCTAAGATGTTTTTTTAACTATTTAACATCTTTAAGCTATGTTTGTCTCATATTTGCATGCTGTCAAATTTAGAGGTGTTACATTGAATCCTTTATGATTTTAAGGTAATTGGTGAAATTTCAAGCATCTACTCTTCACATTAATGATTTAAGAAAACAAAAATCTACTTAATCTACTTTGTTCAATTTGTTAATTCAAAGTTTAAAGTTATCTACAAGTACTCATATAAACATGCACAAAATAAAAGTATCACAAATGATTGACTCTCATTTTCCTAAAGAAGTTTAGTGTGAAACCAGACATTTGTGTTACAACTGATGATGAGATCTTTCAAAGGCACATAGAAAATGTGACCCAGAATGGAGTCCATGGCCCAGCACGGAGAAGGTGATATCAAATAATCTAACGATGTAAGTCCAAGTATTTAACTACTGATAAATGTAAGAAAATTGAGTTTTGGATATCTTCTAAAGAAGGAGTCAATATGAGTATGCTGACATACTAAACATAGGTAATAATTATGAGTATAAGTAAAAGAAAAAGTAACTGAATATTGTATATAGAGCAATAGATACGAATAAGAGAAATGCATTTACTAAGATAAAGCATGTAAAATATGCAAAATGAATAGATTTGTGGAAACAGGAAGTTAATTATTAGGTATTTAGTTTGAAATGCCTAGTGGAAAAAAAACTGAAAGACTAGACATCTAGGGAATTAATAATCCAAGGGAACTGTTAACTCATGTAAAATAAGAGAGGAAATGAGAAGTTTTGAAGGCGTGTCCTTGAGACTCCCCATGATTTTCAGAAAGAAACAGTAGCCATGGATGAAAGGAATGGCAGTGAAGCATTTATGCATGAGATATTCTTGGAATCCAAACAAAGAAAAGATTTCCAAAAGGGAGCAACAGTAAAGAATGTCAGTTGCTGATAAAATATTATGAAACAAACTACTCTAAAATTTTCATAATTAGACATCAAATATGGCCTTGATATGCATGGTATTGTTACAGGAAGCTGAGATAGTTAAAATTATTATAGGCAGTCAGACAGGGCCAGGTCCTCCATGGAGCCAATGCAAAAACCCAGATACCTTGCAACTATAAAGGAGAGAAACACCTCCTGCTGTGGGCTGGACACGAGACAACAGATCAAACAAATGCACCCACTTCCTGAGGACTGATATTCTAAATAGGTCCTTAGCTCCCTAAGGAAGCCAGAGTCACCTGTCTCGACCCCCTAGGGAAGAGTCACTGTTCCTTAAACATGCTCACTGGCTACGTGACTCATATCCCCATTTGTCCTGGACTTAATCAATTTTACCTGAGCAATTAACCTTATTGGTTAACCATAGTTCTGTCCCATCTTATGCCCACCTTAGGAATTCCCATTCTTCCCCACCTTGGACCCATCTACTCTATAAAAAGTCCCTAAAAGACAGAGTCTCTGGCAACCCGCTCGGGACCCCTTCTGTCTCTCTGACAGAAGCTTTCTTTCTTTCCCCCAATAAATATATTCTGCTCTTAACCTCCGTTGTTCCTAAAATTCATTCTTCGATTTTAGAGAACACAAACTCGTACCAGACATAGTGGGTTGGGAGTTTCATTCCCCTGTATCATTATCAGTGGATGCAGCAGCAATTGCTTTATTCTAGTAGTGGTAGTAAGAAGCTTCCCAAACAATAAATTAGCAATCCTGTAAAATATGTGATGCAAAGAAATAGGAGAATTGAAACTTGTGTTGGAAATAAGTGTAGAGTCAATGAAACTTTTTTATCTTGTGAGAAATTACAGCAAATTTGAGGTAATACAAATGGTTTGATAGAAAAAGTTAATAGTGTTGGAAATATGTATAAAAACTATCTATGCTCATTTATGTAGCACTTATACATTTTTTTCTCTGCAATAATATTTTCCCACTTAAATATGAGGATTTGAAATGTCTTCAGTTGCAGAAACTGTTTTTTTTATGATAGATGTGTACAGCAATCTAAACAGCTTCTTCAAAATAACAAACCTTAATGACGCTTGTCAGTGAGACTAGCATGAAGTGTACACTTTCAAACAAATTGCAAGAGGAAGGTTCATTATATAAAAAAGGAAACCAGTATGATACAGTTTGTAGAGATGTATCTCACTGCATGATGCTCTAATATCCACCTTATGTACAGTACTTCTACATAAACATGTTTGGAATAAAGCATCATCATTCTTCAAATTTCACATTCATATTTGACTACCTCGGTGTAAAATCATGACAGTGAAACTTCAAGATATATTCTTTCCATATTCAGAAGATATTGAATATATGATTATGAGTTCCAAAAGTATTTATGAATTTCAAATTCATTAGCAGAGTACTAGCTACAGTTGTGTACAGGATATTTTAACAATTATTTTGTAGTTTTATAGACTTCTTTTTGTCAATTGAAGAAGATATCCTTCCTTTAAAGAATAACTTTACACATAAGGTCTATATGAACCTCTGTAAACTGTAACTAAAAATGTCCTTTAGCTTTCTATTCAACAATTACCCACAGAACAGATTTGGTAGCACAAGCTGATAGTTCATGGAAAGCTAGTGTATGATTTCCAGAGCTGCTCTTGGCTTAGTTCTGTGCCTAAACATACAACAGTGTCTTCATCACCCTGGACATTTAATACCTCATTAGGCTCACAAGGACCATTGGACCATTGTTCCTTCCACATCACTTCTCCCACCTTGTAACTTATCATTGCTGATGTCAAATATTCATAATAAACTTTTTCACATGAAAAACTGAAATTTATCTTTAAAATTTCTGAATAGTCATTGAAATTCCTCCCTCCTGGTGGGAGCCATTGAAGCTGGAAATGGAACACACATGAAGGACTGCAGCATGGCTGGGGCATGGACGGGACATGGCCCAAGAACAAGGAGACACCTCAAAGGGCAAGACAAGGCCACAGCTGAGGATGCCTGGCTCCAACCTCAATTAACAAGATAGAGACTGCACCTGCAGGCATCTCACTCCTGCTGTCTCCCTCCTACCATAAATGTCTTCATGGAGACAAGACAGTTCTCCTAAATTACTACTTGGAGAAAACTCTGAAAGACTCCCAAGGTCCTGCCCAGTTCCCATGCTTTCCTCAGTATCCCCTCTCTTTGTTTGAAAACCTAATAAATATGGGCTACCCAGAGAAGCTCTTTGTCTCAGCCCCAGAGTCTCAAACTCTGTTAGAGGGTTTTGATCCTCCTAGAGCCCTAAAATCATACCACTTGTCTCATTTATTTAAGCCTTTGATGTATATTCATTTGGGAAATTTTGGACCTTGACCAGGTCCCTGATAACTGGCACCTGGAACAGGGACCCAAAATCCTTGGACTAGGAATTTTAGCCTGAACAAGTAAGTCTACCTAGAGTATAAAGTGTTGGAAATGGAAAAGGCCTTCACAGGATGGAAACTTCACCAGGAATGCCTGGAGAAGAGAGGGAAAAACAAGGATGAGTCTTCCTGCTGTGAACAAGTCACTTTATCTGGGAGTAAAATAGGGAAAAGGTTTTTAGCTAAGGAACAAAGGTACATGCAGCTGCTCCAATGCCTGCTAAAATGCCAAGGGGCTTGTGTGCCAAAGAAAGACCTAGCAAAACCACTGCAAGAGGTAACTAAATATAATCCATGGTTTCCTCAGATGGGTACTTTAGATATTGATAATTGGGAAAGAGTTGGAAAAAATTCTTTAAAAGGCACACACACAGTACATGAAAAATCATTTCCCCTGAGATGTTCTCAACTTGGAATCTGGTTCATTCAGGTTTGAGTCCCTTACAGAGCTCACAGTCAATAGTTTCTGATTCTGACATGGATGAAATAAAATAACTCCCAACTGAGGTGCCTGCCACTAACGAATCACCTCAGCAGGAGCCAGAGCCTTTACAAAGAACATCCCATAGAGGTCTATCCAGAAACTTGCAAATTTAAGGGGAGATGCAGCTGCAAAACAGGAAAACATTGGCACCCCTTCTTCCTTCCCAATTGGAATTCAATGAGATGCTAATGACCGTGAGGATTTTGTTCATATGCCTTTGGAAATACAACTGCTAAAAAATCTTAAACCAAGTGTGATTAACAATGGAGCCCAAAGCCCATTTACTATGAGACTGCTACAAAATGTTTTGGATACATATCGATTAACACCTCATGATATCAAACATCTGGAAGTGACATGCTTATTTCCTGCTCAATTTCTTCATTTTGATGTAAAACTAAAAGCTCTTGTTTCAGAGCAGGCTCATAGAAACAGAACAGGTCCCAATCTGTGTCCAGCAATAAATGAGGAAATGCTTTCTGGGACAGGAATATATATTCATCCCTTGGAGAACAGATGCAATGTCCTGATGAGCTATATCCACAATTGGCTGAATTATTGTAAAGAGCATTGACTACTATTCCAGAAGATGGGGTCCCTGTGCAATCCTTTTTACATATTGTTGAAGGACCCCAAGACCCACTTACTCAATTTGTGGCTAAATTACAAGAAGCCATTCACAGACAGATTTCAAATGCAGAACGTGAGAATATTCTAACTCTACAATTGGCATATGCAAATGTCCAGCAGGATTATAAACAGGTTTTAAATCCTGTAAAATCAACTAATGACTTAACAACATATATTTGAGCATGTCAGGACATTGGAACTGAGTCCTATAAGACAACTATGATGGCTCAGGTTATGGCTGCTGTTGTAAAAGCAAAAGGGAGCAATGTAAAATGTTTTAACTGTTGAAAAAAGTGACATGTTAGAAAATATTGCAGAGTCCTTGCTGGATCTAATAGGAGAGATGCTGCAGCTGCAGTAAGTCCAGGAAGCAATGCCTCTGGTGTGGAGTACTGAGTTCCACTCCTGGACCTTGTCCAAGATGCCAAAAAGGGAGGCATTGGGGCAAATATTTTCATTCTAAGTTCCATAAGGATGGTAGACCTTTGCCAAAAAAATCAAGATGAGGGTCTTTCCTCAGGTCTGCCAAGCAATAGAGGAAGTAAAACCTGTGAATCAAAATGTCAGTCAGCTTTACCCAGTGCAAACTGGCCAGCAGATTCAACAACAGGATCAAAGGTGGCTCCCCAGAGCGAGTTGTTAACTCACTCACCAGGAAAACAATACAGAGTGCAGGATTAGATTTTCTTGTGGCTTGCGGAGTCACTCCTACTGTAGATGACCATCCTAATTCCCACAGGAATTTGGGGTCCCCCACCTGGAGGAACAGTTGGTCTTGTACTGGGAGAGGTTGATCTAAGTCTAAAAGAAATAACTGTTTTGCCTAGTGTGATCAATGGTGATTGGCAAGATGAGATACAAGTTCTTGCATGTGCTATGAATCTCTAGGTTTTTGAAAAGGGAGACTGTGTCACACAGTTGATTTTGTTCCCTATAGATAAGTCTTCTTTTGTTAAGTATAGACAACTCAAGAGGCAGCAAGACCCTCAGGGCAAGACTACAAAAAGAGAAATTTATTTTACACAGGGAGTGACTAAAAACAAGCCTCTGTGTTTAATAAGGATTAATGAAAAATTCTTTGGAGGTCTAATAGATACTGGCACGGATGTGTCTGTAATTGCATTAGAACAATGGCCAACCACGTGACCAACACAAAGGGCTCTTACATCCCTTATTGGATTGGGAACCCCTCAGGATGTACTACAAAGTGCCTCACCCCTGCCTTATGAAGGACCAGACCAAAAAAAGGGTTTCTTTTTACCATATGTGGCACCTACTCCAGTTAATTTGTGGGGGAAGAGATGTGTTATAAAAATGGAAATCAGTGCCGACTAGTGATTCCAGTCTTAAAACTAAACAAAATGTTCCAATTCAGAAACTAAACAAATAGGTTCAGATCCTAAAATTAAACAAATGATGATTATTATAGGATATCAAAAAGACAAAGGACTAGGAAAAAACTTACTGGGACTCAAAGAGCCTGTTAAGATTACACCTAAAAATGATAGGCATGGTATCAGCTATCAACAGGATTTTTTGACAAGGGCCGTTCATACTTCTTCACCCACAACAGCTCTGCTTTTGCAGTGGAAAATGGAAGAGCCTGTTTGGGTAGATCAATGACCCTTTAACAAGGAGAAGTTAACTCAGTTACACAAATTAGTTGAAAAACAATTACAGCTAGGACATTTAGAGAGATCAGTTAGCCCCTGGAATACTCCTGTCTCTGTTATGCAAAATAAGTCAAGCAAATGGAGGTTATTACAAGATTTAACAGCTGGAGTGTAGCAGTTGCAGCTCTGGGCCTGGCGTGAGCCAAAGGTGCCCACAGTGAATTTCACCTATCCTTGTGACTTGGGACCTCAGAAGAAGGCTGGTAGGGACCTGGGCCAATTCCACCATCAGCCTGGGACATTTGGAGCATCCCTGGGGTCATGCCTGGCTTGACCCAGCCACCCTGGAGAAGTTTATCAACCGCACCTCTGGGCTTGGCATGAGCCAAAAGAATGCACAGCAAATTTCACCTAGCCATGAAGCTTGGTACCTTGTGAGCAACCTGGGAGTGACCTGAGCCAATTCTGCCATCAGCCCAACATGGGAGTGATCTGAGCCAATTCTGCTATCAGCTCAGGACCTTGGGAGCATCCCTCGGGTCATGCCTGGGCTCTGCCCAGCCACCCTGGAGCAGCATAGCAGCCACAGCTCTGGGACTGGTGTGAGCATAAGGCATGCATGGCAAATTTCACCTAGTTATGCAGCCTGGGACCTCATGAGCAGCCTGTTAGGGACCTGCACCAATTATACAATCAGCCTGGGATGTTTGGAGAATCCCTAGGGTCCTGCCTGGTCACTTCCCAGCCACCAATCAGCAATAGAGCAGCCACAGTGGTAACCTTGGCTGGAGCTGTGAATTTCACCTAGCCTTGGAGTCTCTTAATGTTGCAAGTTGGATTCTCCAGCCACAGGAGAGTACAGGAAAATAACAAAATGAAAGAGAAAAATGCAATCTCACACATCCAGTCCATCCCAAACAAGCCAAAGAGACACAGACATAGAAGAAAGTGTAAGCCACATACCTGAAACTTCAGAAATGATAGCAACTGAGGTAAAGAAACAACTCCATGAAACTGTAAAGGAACTGAGATTAGAGATGTTTTCCCAGGAAAAACAAGACATGGTAAACAAAATGAAAGAAATGCTAAATATATCTAAGCAAGAAATAGTTGGAAAAATAGAGGAGCACTGCAAAAGGATGGAAACCTTGAATGAACAATATGAGGAAAAATTAGAATGCATGAAAAAGATGCAAAGACCTATCCAGGAAATCAAAAATGCCATTGAAAGCTGGCAAAGCCACCTCAATGAATGTGAAGATAGACTTTCAGACTTCGAAGACATGATTGCAGCTAGCGAGCAAGAAAGGAAACATCTTTTAAAATAACAAGGAATCAGGAAATAACAATTGAACAGTTGCAAGATGATACAAAGAAAAACAATATAAGATTGATTGGTGTGAATGAAAAAGGAGACAACACAAAGGACATAAGAAGACTATTTACAGAAATAAGAGCTGAAAATTTCCCTAATGTGGAAACAGAAACTGATATATAGATAAGTGAAGCATATAGAACTCCAATTAGCCATAACCAAAATAAACCAACACCCAGACATATAATAATCAACATCCCAGAAATTCAACATAAGAACAGAATATTAAAAGCTGTTAGAGAAAAGAAGCAAATCACTATAAAGGAAAGCCTATCAGAATCAGAGCAGGCTTCTCAACACAAACAATGAAATCAACAAGAACATGGAGTGAAGTATTTCAAGTCCTAGAGGAAAACAGCTTTCAACCCAGAATGAGGTACTCTGCAAAACAATCCTTCAAAATCAATGAAGAAATAAGATACTTCCATGACAAAGAATAGCTGAAGAACTTCATGACCACCAAACCAAACCTGGAAAGAATACTGAAAGGTAACCTAAATAGATATGAAAATAGCTAAGACTTCCACAAGATCAACAGAAAAAAAAAAATGAAGCAGGGCAAACAACTAAGTAGAGGGAACAGGTAAAGAAACCACCACAGAAAGATAACATGACAAAAATAAGTCAGTATACATCAGTTATAACCATTAATGTAAATGGTCTCAATTCAGACTGGCAGAATGTATCAAGAAACAGCATCCAACCATATGCTGTCTACAAGAAACCCATCTAACCCAAAAGGAAATCCATAGACTGAAAGTCAAAGGATGGAAAACAATACTCCATGCAACAGGAACCCCACCAAAAAAGCAGGGGCAGCTATTCTGTTTGCAGATAGTGTGAACTTCAAACAAATAATGGTCAAAAGAAATAAAGAAGGTCACTACATAGTGGTTAGAGGAAAACCCCAAGAGGAAGAAATAACAATCTTAAATATATATGCACCAAATATCGGAGCACCCAACTATATAAAACAAATATTAAGAGAAATGAAAAATCAAAAAAACAATAGCACAATTATAACAGGAGATCTTAACACCACCTTAACACAAAGAGACAGATCAACTAGACAAAAAAAAAAAAAACAGCAAAGAAATAACGAAATTGAATCAAACTTGTGAACAAATGGACCTGGTAGACATGTACAGAGTTTTCCACCCAACAACATCAGAATATACATTCTTCTCAGTTTCACATGGTGCATTCTCTAGAATAGACCATATATAGCCCATAGAACATGGTTCAGTAAATGCAAAGGAATCAAAATTGTCCCATGCATACTATCTGATTACAGTGCCATCAAACTGGAAATTAATGACAAAGGAAACTGCAAAAACTCTGTAAACACATGGAAATTAAATAATACACTACTGATCAATCAGTGAGTCACAGAGGAAATTAAAGAAGAAATTAAACAGTATCTACAAGCAAATGAAAATACAAATACAACTTACCATAATCTGTGGGATACAATAAAAACAGTACTCAGAGGGAAATTTATTGCAGTGAATCCCTACATGAGGAAAATGGAATGAACACAAATAAACAATCTGATGCTACACCTTAAATATCTAGAAAAAGAATGCAAGTCAAACCCAAAGCCAAAGAAGGAAGGAAATTATTAACATCACAGCATAAATTAATGCAACTGAGACTAAGGAAACAATACAAAGAATCAATGAATCAAAGAGTTGGCTCATTGAAAGAATACATAATATTGATCAGCCTGTAGCCAACCTTATTAAAAAAGGAAAGAAAAAACTCAAATCCATGCAATAAGGAATGAAAAGGGTGAAGACACTACAGACCCTGTGAAAATACATAACATTATCAATACCTACTTTGAAAATCTTTACTCTCATAAGTTCAATAACACAGAAATAATGGACAGATTTCTTGAAACATATCAATTACCGAAGCTGGATCAAGAAGATGTAAAACTACTGAATAATCCAATTTCAGTTAATGAAATAAAAAATGTAATTAGAACCTTACCAACCAAGAGAAGTGCAGGTCCAGATGGATTCACAGCTGAATTCTACAAGAAATTCAAAGAAGACTTAATGCCAATACTCCTCAAAATCTTTCATGAAATTGAAAGGGAAGAAAGTCTCCGTCACTCATTCCTGGAAGCAAGTATTACCCTAATACCAACAACAGAGAAAGACCCAACCAAAAAGGAGAACTATAGGCCAATCTCCCTAATGAACATCAGTGAAAAATACTTAATAAAACATTGGCAAACAGAATGCAGCAAGTCATGAAGAAGATTATACACCACAACCAAGTGGGATTCATCCCAGCAATGCAAGGATAGTTCAACATACGCCAATCAATAAATGTAGAGCCAAAGATAAGAACCACATGGTCATTTCAATAGATGCAGAAACAGCTTTTGATAAAGTCTGACACTTATTCATGATAAGAACCCTATGGAAAATCAGAATAGATGGCCTTTACCTCAATCCGATAAAAGCCATCTATGACAAACCAACAGCCAGTATCACATTAAATGGTCAAAAACTGAAAGCTTTCACTCTAAAATTGGGAAAAAGACAAGGATGTCCATTATCAGTGCTCTTATTCAATATAGTACTGGAAACATTAGCCAGAGCAATTAGAAAAGAGACAGAAACAAAAGGAATAAGGATAGGAAAGGAAGAAGTTAAATTATCACTATTTGCAGATGACATGATACTCTACGTAGAAGACCCACAAAACTCCATAGAAAGACTTCTGGTTGTCATAACGAAATTCAGTAATGTAGCTGGATACAAAGTCAATACTCAGAAATCAATCACATTCCTGTACAGAAACAACAAAATTCACTGAGAAATAAGAGAAACCACACCCTTTACAATAGCATCCAAAAAATGAAATACTTAGGAATCAACCTAACAAAGGAAGCAAAAGATCTATTCAATGAAAATTACAGTACTCTGAAAAAAGAAATCAAAGAGGATCTCACAAAATGGAAAGACATTTTGTGCTCATGGATAGGAAGAACAAACATTGTGAAAATAGCTATTCTCCCAAAATTATTATACAGATTTAATGCAAATCCCATCAAAATAGCATTATCATACCTCACAGATCTAGAGAAATCATTCTTAAAATTCATCTGGAAACAGAGGACACCTAGAATGGCAAAGGCAATTCTGGGCAACAAGGACAGGGTAGGTGGCATCACAATCCCAAACTTGAAATTATACTACAAAGCTACTGTAGTCAAATGAGCATTGTACTGGAATCAAAACAGACCTAAGGATCAATGGAATAGATTAGAAGATAACAACCCCAAGTACAAATACACTCAGCCACCTTATCTTTGACAAAGGGGCCAAACATGTTCACTGGAAGAAAGATAACCTCTTTAATAAGTGGTGCTGGAAAAACTGGTTTTCCATATGCCGAAAACTAAAACTAGACTCAAGCCTATCACCATGCACTAAACTAAAGTCAAAATGGATCAAAGATCTCAATATTAAAGCAGAAACACTAAATCTGCTGGAAAACAAAGTAGGTAGAAATCTTGAAGACATAGGGGTAAGTGGAGCATTCATGAACAAAAGTCAAACTGCATGGGACACACTTCCCAGAATCAACAACTGGGATCTTGTCTTATTAAAAAGTTTTTGTATGTCAAAAGAAATCTCCAACAGAGTGAAAAGAAAACCCATGAATTGGGAAAGTGTCTTGGGCAACCGTCCTTCAGACAAACAACTTCTATCTAGAACATATAAAGAATTAAAATAAATCAGGCCCTCAAAATTCAAAGACCAATCCAAAAATGGGCATCTGAGATGAAAACACACTTGTCAGCTGAAGAAATACGAACAGCAAATTAATACATGAAAAAATGTTCAGCATCATTGGTCATTAGAGAAATGCAAATTAAAACAACTCTGAGATTCTATCTAACTCCAGAAAGAATGGCCAGGATCAAGAAAACCACCAACAACAAATGCTGGAGAGGTTATGGGGAAAAAAGAACACTTCTCCACTGTTAGTGGGAGTGTCAACTGGTATAGCCACTGGAAATCAGTCTCTAGGTTCCTCAAAAAGCTAGGATTGTAGTTCCTATTTGACCCAGCTATTCCACTTCTGGGCATATTTCCAGAAGTGAAATCATGATACCACAGTGATATATGTGCACCCATGTTTATAGCAGCACAATTTGTAATAGCCAAATCTTGGAAACAACCCAAATGCCCATCAATTGAGGAATAGATAAAAAAGATGTGGTACTTTTATACAATGAAGTACTATTCAGCTGCAAAGAAGGATCACATTTAGGCTTTTATATGTAAATGGATGTGACTTGAGACCATACTCATAGGTGAAATAAATCAAACTCTGTTATGTAAACACTGTGTCATCTCCCTATGTAAGAAACTGAAAGACTCAATAAGAGATAAAATCCCCAATAAATATGGGGAAAGGGTAAGAAACTTCTAAAGGATAAAACAATTCAGGGAAAAGGAGAAAAGAAGGAAGGGAAAAGAAAAGATAAAATATATATATATATATATATATATATATATATATATATATATTTAAGATAGATAAGATGATTATACTGCTAATTTTATTAGTTCTTAGAAAGAAACAGTTAACATTCATAGGAACTGACCAATTCTGTATACCTATACCTGGTAAACTAAGCAACTGTGGAAGACAACCAAATCAAATAACAACCTTTGGCATCTTCCCATCACCTAGCTTAGAAAGCCTTTATTGTTATCGTTTTGGGCTCTTTGTTACTGTTGTTCATCTGTCTTTTTTGTTTTTTGTTTTTCTTGTGCTTTGTTCTTCTATTGCATCTAGCACAGAAAGGATAGATGTACAAGTATACACTTATGCATACTTAGAACTACTCCTAAAGAGTTTACAAGAGAAGATTTTATTAAATATCAAAATATGAACAGCTACATTGAAGAAAGTGAGACATTGTGGTAGCCATAGCTTATTTCATATCTTTAGGTTCTGAAGTCCAATAGTGCTTTTATTCTTTGATTTGATTGGTTTAATTCTGTTTTCTGCTACTTGATTGCAATATGTGAGAAGATATGATCAGCTTTTTTGAAAAAGAAACAGAGGACAGTAAGGTAGTCATTGTTGATTTCTTATTGTCTGATTTGAAGTCCTGTAATGCTTTCACCCTTTTGTTTCAGCTGGTTTTATATTATTTTGGTTTGCTTGATTTTATTGTGTGTGAATGTATGAACAACCATTTTGAAGAAAACAGGAGACACTAGGGTAGCCATTGTTAATTTCCTGTCATTATGTATTGAAGACCTGTTTTGCTTGCATTGTTCTGTTCTGATCTGCTTTGTTGTGTTTTACCTTGTTTTGTTTTTGTTTTTATTCTCTTTAAAATAAAATTTAAAAAATTTGAAAAAGGATTTAACAGCTGTAAATGCTTGCTTACTTCCTGTGGGGGCATTGCAACCAGGACTGCCAAATCCAACTGCAATTCCCAGAGACTGGTCTCTCATAATTGATTTTAAAGATTGCTTTTTTAACATTCCTCTTTTTCCCACAGCTAGACCATGTTTTTCCTTTTCTATGCTTAGTTTAAACTTTAAAGGACCAATACAGTCAATAACATGGGGGCGAGGTTATGCTTGTGTCTTAATAGGTGAAAGATCCACAAGAAATGTACAAGATGGGCAGGAGACATGTCCAATACTAGGTACAGGCTTGTGTGATGGCTGTACCAATGTGGGCCTCCAGAGACCTGCCAATCAGCTAGAAAATTCACCTCCAGCTCCCCTGAGAGACTAGGAGAGAGGTTGAGTGATCCAGTGGAATGCCATCCAAGCAACAATTTGTGAGGCTAGCAATATAGTTACCAGAAGGGGAATTCCACCAACCCCTGAAAATTTTTTGTTACCTTAATGGTGCTGCTGGAAGTATCTATATATATATAAAACACCTGTCTCAGGAGTCAAGTGTTGGACTTATGTCCCTAATCCACCATTACTTAAACCCATTACTTGGGCAGATTCTCCACCCAAGATCTATTATGAACCAGACATGACTGGTGCTATAGATGCCATTTCAGGCCCAGTCATCCTTGTTGATATGCCAGACAAGACAACTATTAATTATACTTCATATTTTGTCTTTCCACCATTATGTGTTGAAGATGTTAAGGTTCAGTCAAAATATTGCCATGTTGCTCACCCACAAACTTGGGTGGGACACATTTTAAAGCAACTAGTTGTTGTCACCCTGGGAACTTAGAGAATTCCATGCCAACTCACATATCTTAAGACTGTATTTGGAATTAGGTTTCAACATGTGATTAAGGGTGGGTATAAGTGACTTTAGAAATTATACTATAGGATTACATATGTTTTAGTGATGTAACCATGATATAAATTTGATGTTGTTATGTACCATTTGATAATCATTGGTTAAATGCAAAAGGCTTAAGATTGTGCAACTCACAGTCATACTTTCAAACATTTTATAGGACCTTTAAATAAAACTATAAGCAGTAGCATTTACATATGTTTTACCCAATATTTTAACTCAGGAGATGCTCAATAAGCAGTTAGTGAACAAATGATCCCATGGCTCTGCTTTGTTTAAAGACTCAGTTCTAAGTCGGAATGACAGCAGACACGATAAGAATTCATGCTTCCCTCTGAGCCATGTTGAATTACTCCTAGGTGAGCCTGTGATTGCACATTATTCATTTGCAAAAGCACAGTGTACTCTGATCTCAAAGAAAATATCTTGAGGAAACTCTTTTACAGATGTACTTTTCCTTCCCAAATATAGTGTAGCTTCTGCTTCTTTACTTTCTTTTTAAATATGTTTGGCATATAGATAGCATTTGAAAACATTGAATTAAAATAAGTTTTTGAGAATTATAACACAT
Source organism: Cuniculus paca (assembly GCA_004365215.1). Taxonomy (NCBI): domain Eukaryota; kingdom Metazoa; phylum Chordata; class Mammalia; order Rodentia; family Cuniculidae; genus Cuniculus; species Cuniculus paca. The sequence continues at coordinate 63,678 of RJWT010000229.1, read as the reverse complement.
AAGCACACATTTTATTCTTATTTTTCACTTTTCTTAGTACCTGTTGGCAGTATATAATGATTACATCCATGATAGGAACTTGGTACATAAACATAATATACTTTAGTTCTTTTTTAAATCCTCTTTCCCTCTTCTTCCTTTTCCTTCTCTCCACGTCTTGTACACTATAATTTTAGGGAAAATATGCAATTTTCACTATTTCACATACTGAATAATAAGAAACAGTAAGATGTCTTTGATATTCTCTGTTCTTTTATTTCTCAAAGACTATTTTAAACTTTTATGAAACAAGTCATTTTGATTATTAAATTTGTCTCCACATATGCTAATGACAAACAACCCAGCAAAAACTGTATGCAGCAAGAAGGAAGTACAACTTAGTTATGTATCATAATAGAATCTTGTTATGTAGTAGCTTTATTGTTTGATTGCAGTAAGCACCTTAAAATATTAAATAATCATTGAGGGTTCAAAGAGTACTTTGTTTTTGATCTATCCAAAAACAATGAAGTAATAGAAATCCAATATGAGATGACATGATTTTATTCAAGATTGTAGTATAAAAAATAACAAATTAAATTGCATGTTTAGATTTACAGGATTATGAATCAGTATATTAATTGTTACAATTTCACTTTATTGCAGTGTAAATATATATGGAAAATGTTTGTATTAAGTCTATGAATAATTTTCAAGTTTTCAGTATCTATAGGCACTTGCCTATATTCTGCTGATAAAAGAATGAACTTGACTCATTTTCAGATAAATGAATGCACGTTGAGACCATCATGCTAAGTGAAATAACTCAGATAGACAAGCTTAACACCCATGGTTTCTCTTATTTAAGAAACCCAAATTCTAAATAAAGAGTAAAGTAAAAGATAGGCAATAGGAAATAGAGAAATAGGTCTTTCTCAAATGAGAAGGGGATAAAGAGATGGAAGTAGGAGACAGAGAGGGAAGGGAAGGAGATAAACAAAGAGCGACAATGTGTTACGTGCTGGCACCCACTACACACGAGGCATGCAAACATTGTGTGCTACAAACACATACTAGTAAAAACAAATAAAATAAGGAAAAAGAATGAACATGGCTGCCAATCATCAATATTCTTGGAGTTTAATTCTGGGATTATATTTACATTATATTTCACTATAAGTATATTTATATTACAAATAAATACATTTTTGTTGAAATTATATGAGACTATACTATAAGAATAGGTGTGGGAAGACATCAATAAACCAAAGCTGGACTATTTATTATATTTTGTATTAATGATTTAGAGAAAAATTCTTAACATAAGACTACTTGCCTGTAAAGTGAGATATTTTGTGACTTTCAGTATTTTTCCTTAGAATCTTGCAGTAGAACACTAATTGGCAAACTTGAACTAGGAGGAAGGAGAAGTTTCAGAAGACTGCAATATAAAAGAAATTAAGTATTTTCTGTCTTCATAACTCCATTACAAGATTTCTGCTCCAAGTTAGGCTCACATATGGGATGGGCTAGTTTTTGCAGGAAGTTCAGAGATCTAACTACTGAGCTATACTTATGTATCCTAACTGCTGGGGGAGACAATTCTTGGGGGTAAATTGGATAGAAGTTTTCTTATTTGGAGATGGTTTAAAAAAATCACAAGGGCTTTCTAAATTTTAGAAAAGGAAGAAAGAGTTACCTGTCCAAATAAATTGATTAAAATTATTTTCTCTTTCCCACATTGTCTATAAACTCAATGCAATGATAACAGATGAAAAGTAGTGTGAAGATTTGCCTGTAGAAACTGACTGTTAAAAGTGATGATTAGAATCACAGATAGTTTGTCAATCAAATACCATAAAACCTAGAAGAGTCTAAAATAATATAAAAAATTGTAAACTACTAAAAATATAAGAAGAGCATGTGAGTGGTTGGTCAGTAAAATATTTATTCTAATTTGGTGCCAGGATCCACATTTTAATCCTGTAGGTGCAGGTGTACAAAGGGGTCACTGATTTATTTATTATACCAGAGAAATTGATTTCATACAGGAGCTCCAAAAATCAGACCTACTTTACTATCCATTCTATCCAACAAGACAGAGAAATCTGGGTAGTGCCATGCTTGTCTGTAAGTGATTAAAAGATTAGTAGCATTGTTGTGAGCTTCTCTACTTGCATTCATTATGTTCTTAAGAACTGTGTTCTGAACAGATTGATAGAGGTATATGAAATAAAACTGAATATGAGCAGTACTAAAGGCTAAGATTAAATATGGATTCTTTTCATTGGCTGAAGATTCTGTAACTATGCTGAAGGCTGGGTTTTTGAAACAAAGAATACACATACCTTCTTTAATGTAAAATGTACATTTGTGGTTTATGGAACAGTACCTATCATAGAGCAATTGATCAAGACAAGCAAGCTCTTGTAGTTCTCTCTCAAGTATATTCAAAGTGTTGATGATAGCAGTAAATATCAAATAGGTAGTTGTTCAACTGCTGAGTTTTAAGATTATTTTAGTAACTACAAACTGTAAAAGAAGATAAGAAGCGACTCTGATCACACCTTTGTGGTTATGTTATTTTTTCCAGTATTAACACTTTCAAAAGAGTGGTGTTTTTTATTACTGACAGTCCATCATATCTCTCTCCCCCATTTTTAATGTGTTTGATATAATTAGCTTGCTACCACCTGACTAGCATCAATCATAATTAATTAATTGTGACTCCTCTTCTGTGAAAGGTAATGCAAGTAGCTATATATGTAAAATTTAATAATCCAATCTCAGTAAGTAACATTTATATTGGGAGAAAAGGAAATAGGCCCATATACAATAAATCATTTTCCTTTTTCATAAATACTATAAAATAGATTTACATCTATAGTTGAAATGTTGAGGGAAGCAAAGCATTTTAGAAAGACTCTTGAAAAGAAATGTTTGAAATATATTATCTAATTCTTTCACATTCTTTAAGTTTTGACTCAGAAACCAGACTATTTTTAAATTTTTAATTTTTATTAGTACATGCTGGCTGTACATAGTTAATACTTGTGTTGTGGGGAATTGGTGCATGTACAAAACATCTCTATTTTTTCCCTTTCCACTCCACACACAGTTTAAAAATTTTCTTTTGCCAGTATCACCTTTATTTATATAAGTCCTTATAGAGTTAACTGTTACAAACACAGACTGAAAGCCGGACTAACATATAAAACACATAAGACAATTATACTAAATCAAGGTACATCTTTAGATATATTGCCCATGCTGGATTACAGTAATTTTCCCGTTTTTTTTCTTTCTATTGTTTGACTTTTATTTTGCACTTTAGTTATAAACTGGGTTTTGTCTTAGTTACTTTCCTTATTGTTGGGAATAAATAACTGACACACAAAGTTAGAGGAGGAAAGGTTTATTGGGTCTCACAGTTTGGAAAGGTTTCATTTCATAGTCAGCTGGCTCCAAGAAGGGTGGCATGGCAGAGGGGAATCACAGAGAAGAAACAGTTCATGGCAGGCAGAAGGTAGGAAGGCAGCAAAGCCACAAAGGAGCAAGGAAGGAGCAGCCCTTTCTATCCCTTCTTTTCTATGCAGGCTCTACTTCCTTAGGGTAGACTGCGTTCACATCCAGTGAGAACTTTCCCATTATCCACATCTAACACAGTGGTCAATTAATCAGTGGACACTTAATCCTGTTGTAATCACACACCCTTTATCCCATTGTCACAATCTCTAGATCCAGTCACCTCTAAAAAGCCCCACCAAAGACCACATGAAGTTTTGGGGGGGGACATCTAGACAAAAACCATAACAGGTTTTGCATATATGAGAAACCATGTGATATTTAAGCTTATGTATCTGATTTCTTTCATTTAACATTATGGTCTCAAAAGTACATCCATTTTCCTACAAATGACAGGATAAACTTGAGTTTATCCTTTTTATGGCAGAGTGGTACTCTATCATAGGTAAATACCATATTTTATTTATCTATTGATTTGTTGATGGACATAAAGGCTGCTTTCAAGACTTAGTTATTTTGAATTGTGCTGCTATGACCACAAGTATGCATGTATCTCTGTAATATGGTGTCTCTAAGTCTTTTGGGAATGTATCTGGAAAGGGAACAGCTGTGTCATATGAATTTTCTATTTTTAGTTTTTGAGAAATGTCTATACAGAATTTCATAAAGGTTGTACCAGTTTACAAAACCACCAACAAAGAAGAAGGGTTTCTTTTACCCTGCAGTATCTCAAGCATTTCTAATTGTGTGTGTGTGTGTGTGTGTGTTTTTTTTCCGAACATAGTCATTTCTTTTGAAGATGAAACCTTAGTGCTGTTTTAATTTGCATTTTTGAATAGTCAGTGATGCTGAATTTTTTGTCATGCATTTATTGGCCACTTGTAATCTTTCTTTTTTTTTAATTTTAAAAACCCAAAACAGAAAAAAGGATAGAAATGATATAGAATTTGAGAAAAATAGTAGTAAATTAACTCTAGTTAATATGTTGCATATTGTTATCTTAGAAGTCATTCAGGTTACAAGATCTAGGCATAGGAAATGATCAAACATTCAGATAAACTTAGCACAAACTGTTCTTTTTGATGAACTAACAGATTAATAGTATAGTTATCAATCTTGTATACATATACATCCATATATATATATATATATAAACATATCTACATATGTATAATATTTTCCTTTCTTTTCTCATTTCCCCTATCCCAGTTGTTCTTTCCTTTTGAGCACTTTCTTTTCTTTTCATTAATACAATATCTATTGTATATTTTGGAACTTATTACTCTTCTGGTGTTTTATTTTTATTATTTTTATACACTAGAGAAGAAATACAATTTTTATAAATGTGTATTTAATTTATTGCACTTATGAGTATGGTCTCAAGGTGCCTCCATTTACCTATAAAAGCCTCAAGACTATCCTTTTTTATAGCTGAGTAATATTCCATTGTATAAAAATACCACATCGTTTTTATTCACTCTGAGGATGTTGGACATTTGGGTTGTTTCCAAAATTTAGCTATTACAAATTATGCTGCTATAAACATGGGTGCACATATATCACTGTGGCATGACATTTTCAAATTTTCTGGGAAAATACCCAGATAGGGAATAGCTTGATTGAATAGAGACTTTCAATTTTTGATTTTTGAGGAATATCCATACTTATTTTCACAGTGGTGGCACCAGTCCAGACTCACACCAACAGTGGAAAAGTGTTCTTTTTTCCCCATTTTTTCTAGAGTGAGATGCAATCTCAATGTTGTTTTAATTTGCATTTCTTGAATGACCAGTGATGTTGAACATTTCTTCATGTATTTATTTCTCATTTGTATTTCTTCATCTGAGAAGTGTGTGTTCATCTTAGATGTCCACTTTTGGATTGGGTCTTTGAATTTAAGAGACCTGATGTTTTTCAATTCTTTATAAGTTCTAGATATAAGTTGTTTGTATGAATGACAGATGGCTAAAATTCTTTCCCATTCTGTGGATTTTTCTTTTCCTTTGTTGGCGATTTCTTTTGAAGTGCAAAATTTTTTAATAAGAAGAGATCCCAATTGTTGATTCTTTGAAGTACTTCCTATGTGGTTTGTGTTTTGTTCATGAACTCTCTGCCTATTCCTATGTCTTCAAGATTTCTACCTGCCTTGTCTTTTAGTGTTGCTATTTTAATATTTAGATCTTTGATCTATTTTGACTTTAGTTTATTGCATGGTGATAGGCATGGGGCCACTTTCAGTCTTCAGCATGTGGAAAGCCAATTTTTCCAGCACCATTTATTAAAGAGGCTTTCTTCCAGTGAACATGTTTAGCCCCTTTGTCAGAGATAAGGTGACTGAGTGTCTTTATAATTGTGTCTGCATCTTCTAATCTATTCCATTGATTCTCAGGTCTCTTTTTTTCCAGTACCATGCTGATTTTATCACTGTAGCTTTGTAGTATAATTTCAAGTCAGGGATTGTGATGCCTCCTGACTTGCCTTTGTTGCCCAGGATTTCCTTTGCTATTGTAGGTCTCTTCAGTTTCCAAATGAATTTTAGGAATATTTTCTCTACATCTATAAGGTATATTAATGACATTTTGATCAGGATTGTTTTAAATCTGTATAACAGTTTTGGGAATATGGTGGTTTTCACAATGTTGGTTCTTTTTAACCTAAAGCAAGGAATATCTTTAGATTTTCTGACATCCTCTTCAATCTCCTTTTTAAGAGTACTATAGTTTTCAACATATAGGTCTTTTACATCCTTTCTTAGGTTGATTCCCAAGTATTTCATTTTTTTGTATAATATCGTGAAAGGTTCTTTTCCATAATTTCTCTCAAAGTGAGTTTGTTGTTTGTGTATAGGAATACTATTGATTTTTGAGTGTTGACTTGCTGTCCAGCTACTCTGCTGAACTTGTTTATTAACTCTAGTATTCTTTTGATGGAGTATTTAGGATCTTCTATATAGAGTATCATGTCATCTGCAAATAGTGATAATTTAACTTCTTTTTTTCCTACCCTTATTCCTTTTATTTCTCTCTCTTTTCTAATTGGTCTGGCTAACATTTCCAGGACTATATTAAATAAGAGTGGTGATTGTGGGCATCTGTGTGCTGTTCCTGGTTTTAGAGTGAAAACTTTCAGTTTTTGCCCATTTAGTATGATGTTGGCTGTTGGTTTTTCATAGATGGCTTTTTTTTTTATCAGATTTAGGTAGATAACATCTATTCTGAGTTTTTGTAGGTTTTTCTTTTATCATGAACAAGCGTTGGATTTTATCAAAAGTTTTTTTGCATCTATTGAGTTGATCATGTGATTTTTTTCTTTAGCTCTTTTGATGTGGTGTATAGCAATTATTGATTTGTGTATGTTAAACCATCCCTGAATTCCTGGGATAAATCCCACTTGGTCATGATGCATAACTTTCTTGATGATTTGTTGCATTCTCTTTACAAGTATTTTATTGAGAATTTTTGCATTGATGTTCATTAGGGAGATTGGCCTATCATTCTCCTCTCTGGTTGGGTCTTTCTCTGGTTTTGGTATCACAATAATACTTGCCTCCAGGAATGAGTGAGGGAGAATTGCTTCCCTTTCATTTTCATTGAAGAGGTTGAGAAGTATTGGCTTTAGATCTGTTCTAAATTTCTTGTAGAATTCTTCCACAAACCCATCAGGAACTGTGCTTTTCTTTGTTGTTATGTTTTTAATCACATTTTTGGTTTCAGTAGCTGATATTTGGTTATTCAAAATTGTCATATCTTCCTGATTTAGCTTGGATAATTCATGTGGTTCTAGAAATCTGCCCATTTCCTCTGTGTTTTCACACTATGTGAGTAAAGATTTTCAAAGTAGGTATTCATGATCTTATGAATTTCCATGGCATCTGTAGTAATTTCACCCTTTTCATTCCTTATTGCCTGAATATGTGTTCTTTCTTTCTTTTTCTTGATAAGGTTGGATAGAGGTTTATAAATTTTTTTTATTCTTTCAAAGAACCAACTCTTTGATTCATTAACTCTTTTTACAGTTTTCTTGTCTCGATTGCAATCATTTCTGTTCTGATCTTTATAATTTCCTCTCTTTTATGAACTTTGGGCTTGACTTGCTCTTGTTTTTCCAGAATTTGAAGTGCAGCATTAGATTGTTTGTGCTTTTTCTGTTTTCCTGATGTGACAATTTATTCCTATGTATTCCCCTCTTAGGACCACTTTCATTGCATCCCACAGGTTTCAGTATGTTGCATCTGCATTTTCCTTGAATTGTAGTTGTCATTTAATTTCTTCTTTTAAGCCATTGGTTGTTCAGGAGGTTATTTAATTTCCATGTGTTTATGTAGATTTTGCAGTTTATTTTGATATTCATTTCCAATCTCAGTACACTATGCTCAGATAATATGCATGGGATAATTTCAATCTCTTTGCATTTACTTAAGCATATTCTATGGGTTAATATATGATCCATTTTAGAGAATGACCCATGTGCAGTTGAGAAGAATGTGTATTCTGAAGCTGTTGGATGGAAAGCTTTATAAACATCTACTGAGTATGTTTGTTAACAGGTTTGATTCAATTCTATTATTTCTTTGCTGACTTTTTCACTCCATGCTCAACTTAATTTGAGGGTTTGTGCTGAGAAGATTGCTGTGATTCTAATGGGCTTTCCTTGATAGGTGAGTTGTGTCTTTTTTCTAACAGCTTTTAGTATTCTGTTTTTATGATGAATTTCTGAAATCTTAATTACACATCTGGGTGTAGACTTATTTTGGGTATGACTGGTGTTCTATGTGCTTCATTTATCTACATATCTGATTGTTTTCCAATGTTTGGGAAATTTTCTGCCACCACTTTTCTGAATAGTGTGCTTATGTCATTTGCATTGACTCCTGCATTTTCATGGGTGTAAATTTAAATTTCTTCTCTTTGCATCATCTTAAAGCTGTTGAACTGTTATTTCATGCTCCTTTGTTATTTTAAAAGCTCTCTCCTTTCATGATCACTTACTATGGTCCTGTCTTCAAGGTCTGAAAGTCTATCCTCAGCTTCATTCAAATGGTTTCACCAGCTTTCAGTGGAATTTTTTATTTCCTGGATATCTCTTTGAATTTGTTTCATGCATTGTATTTCTTTCCTGTATTGTTCATTCAAGGTTTCCATCATTTTATCATGCTCTAGTTCTTTTTATCTATTTCTTCTCTAGCTATGTGGAGCAACTCTTTTGTTAAAGTTGTCATTTCTTTCTTTACCTGAGAGATTATTTCTAATCTGATTTCCTCTATAGCCTCATGGATTTCTTTCTTTATTTCACTTGCTATCTTTTCAGAAACTTTAGGTGTATGACTTCTAATGTCCCCTATTTCAGTGTCTCCTGTGCTTGTTCCTGATGCACTGGACATTTGAGATTGCATTTTGCTTTTTCATTTTGGCATTTCACCTCTTGGGTTAATATTTTTGTCTTTTCAATACCACTAGTCTCAACTGTCTGTCATGTGTGTCTTATGGCCCTACTGTGTGGCTGATGTTTTTCCAATTCTTGGGTCCCACTGTGAAGTGGAGGGGCCAGTCACTTGAATTCTTTCTGCAGGGCCTGTTGGGTGAGTCCTATATTCTTCCTACACTGACTAGCCTAGGAGTATTGATGTAAGCCAATCCTTAGCTTCTATTCTTACTGTGGCTTTAGGCTGTTCCAGGCCACTTGATCTATCTGGCTGTAGTGTGCACCTCAGACACTGCTGTGTCACTCAGGATCTCATAGAACCTTTTGAGTTCTTCCAGGTTGAGGGAGGCCTTGTTGGCTCTCTCCTCAACCCACCATGTGTTCTCTGTATGGAAGAAGGATTCACTCACACTCTTGCCAAGCTCGACAAGGTCCTACACCTGGAGGGAGGGTTCATTGCTGCTCCTGTTTACCTGAGGTCCTCTATTTGAAGAGGAAACTCATTCACTGTTGCAGGCCTGCTGAGGTCATCTGTGTGGGCAAAGGGTTGCCAAGGCTCCCACTAGCCTACTAAGGTTCTGCATGTGGTGAGAGGGGTTGCTGATGGCCCATCAGATGCTGAGGTCTCTGGGGTGAGGGGGAGTGGTGACTGACAATTTCACTGGCTGCCAAGGTCTCTGGGGTGGGGGGAGGTCCCACTTGTAATCTTTCATGTGCTAAGTGTGCATTCATTTCAGATGCTCATTTTTTTAATTGAATCTTTAATTTTGAAAGGTGTAATTATTTATATTTCTTCATGTTTTCTACATATTAGTCCTTTGCAATTAGTTGAAAAAACATTTTCCCATTCCATGTGTTGTGTCCACACTTTGTTGTGTGATTCTTTTGCCTTGCAGAATTTTTTCATGCGGATGAAATCTCATATGTTGATTATTTCTTGTGCAACCAAGGTTCTGCTCAGAAAATCTTTGCTTATACCTATGTCTTCAAAAGTTTTACATATTTTGTCTCTCAATAGATTTAATGTTTCTTTTTTTAATATATAGGTCTTTGATTCACTTTTATTTTAGTTTAGTGCATGGTGAGAGAGATGAGTTTAGGTTCAATCTTCATTATGTGGATATCCAATTTTTCCAGCACCATTTGTTTAAGACTATTTATTTCCTCCAGCAAATGTATTTGGAGGAAATATATTTGTCAAAATATGGCAGCTGAGTGTGTCTGGAGTTCTTTCTGTAATTTTTATTCTGTTCCATTGATCCACAAATCTGTTTTTTTTTTCAATATCATGTTGAATAAAACAGAATTTTCACAGTGTTTCCACAATAAAAAGTAAGTGTGCAACTAAGTAAAAATAATGTGTGTAGAAATGCCATAATTGCAGTGTTGTACTAGTTAAAATGATAGTATCCATAGTAATAGGCTCAATTCGTTTTACAGAATCCCTCTCACAATATCATGTTAAATTTTTTTGGGCAAAGGGATTAATATATAAAAAAATCCAAAAGTGATCCATGAATAGTTAGTTAATAAATATTAATATTGTCTACTACCTTTATTTGCAAAAAAATATCCATGTACAATTTCCTTCTCTAAAATAATTTATCATAATTTTCCCTTATTGTAGTTTTGTGCCATGTTCAAAATATATGGATAACAAGATGGTTATTGAACAATTTCTACAGCAAATATTAAACATATAACTCATATATTCATACCAATAATTATTGAATGTACACTCTAAATGGAGTTGTATGATCATTGACTTACATATCAAAAAATGTTTTTAAAACAATAGAAAGCTCTAAAGTGGACACAATTATGCTTTTTCATTAGTTTATATTATATTAATAATACATGCAGGGATATAAGAAAATGAAATGGAGAAAATAAAATAATTTGAAAAGCTAGTTAAACATGAGTTTTTACCACAACATAAAGGTAAAATATTTACATTATTCCCTAAGAAATATTGCCAGAAAACTCATTGTCTCAAAGCTGATGATCTTCTTCAATAAGAAGGTGTAAAGTCATTTTAGAATATTCAAAACTCTTAAGAAAATAATTACATTTTAATATTTTTCATATTTTGATCTATAAAATATTAAAATTTTAAGTGATAAACTGCTTTGTAAATTAAAAAAAATAATTATCCTAAGTTTTCATACATTGTGTGCTTCATCCAGCAAAGAGAGTTTCTTGTATTTTATAACATCATAATACTTTGATTTCTGTTGTGTGTTGTACTTTGTCTCCCATGAGCTATCAACTTCACTCAAACAAAAATTGCACAGGAAATGCACAATATAATCTTAAAAACAGCAATAAGATTTCTATTTTCAAAAAAATGTCAACCATTTCAAAAGCTAGATAATTGTTTTTTACATCCAGTTTACACACACAGAAAAAATTACCAAGATATTCTGATTAATAAACTTTAAACAATTTTTCAAAACATAAGAACACTGACAATATTTTAAAGTTTTATAAGGTTCATTTATTTGTTTTGTGTATTTACAACTCTAAGAAAGTAATGTGTTAAGTTTTGACAAAAACACTGTCTCCTACTAAAATACAAACTTATTCTCAGAAAATAGATAAATGTCAAAAGAAATAAAAAGATTAGCCATTGTGAATTAAAACATCAATTCAAAATATTTTAAAATGGGATTATGGAATGATGCACTATCCATCTAATTTAGATTAGAAGCTAGAAAGATAGATGATAGACAGTTAGATGGTAGGTAAATAGATAGGTAGATTCATGAACAAAAATTGTAGACTTCATTAACAATTCTTAGATAATATATTGAGAACATAGCTATTAACTAAGGTACATAAATAAACAATTATAACAAAGAATAATTTAATTTATTGTAATAAGTGCATTACCAGGAAGAGAGTAAAGTGATATTAATCAAAAGGAATTAAATTTGAGAGAAAAATTGGAAACTAATGGAAGCAGAAAGAACAAGTCAAAAAATGTAAAATTAATATTATTTTTTGCTTTCTGGTCATGGAGCTAATGCTTATAAGAAAGAGCATTTGAAATTCAATAAAATTGAAGTCATAAAACAGTGTTATATATGGAATAAATATACACCAAACAGTAACATTCATCTGCAAAATTAAAAATGTTTAATTAATGATAATTATTTCTAATAAGCTTAATTTATATTTTTTCTGTGCAATTGTACTTTGCATTATTTTTGTTTTTTACTTCTACTTTTAGCAAGTCACGTATCTAAAAATCATGCTAAGTAAGTTCTGAAGTTCTGCAGAACAGCATCATCTCTGCAGTTACCTACCTTGTATTGCATATTCAGTTGTTTTTAATGAAGGTAGATCTCAATAAAATAAAATAATATTTGCCATCCTACTTGGAAATTTTACTGTATATTAAGTAGATTTGAAGCAACATAGCATGCCTCAATGATTTTTTTCACTTTAGAAAGTATAGATTCTGAAGTGATGAATATAATTTTTATTGAAAAATGAGGGATGGAACATAAACTAATTTTCACAAACTTCAACAGCATTTTGAGGCATTATTTGGATAGAACTGGAGAATTTAATAACCACAATCTGCCAAGTTTTGACACATGTATGTACCATGAAACCACTGCCACAATCAAAATAAAAGCAATAACAGGCATCCTCACACATTCCTCAGGTCCACAGTAACACATCTTTCCTACTCTTTCATCCATGATTGAGCAGTCAATGCCAGGCTTTTTCTTACTGTAGATTAGTTTGCATTTTTGTGAATTTATGTCTATGAATCATTGAATGTGAACTTTTAAAAATTTGGCTTTTATGCACAGTATAACTAAATGAACAATGAAAATAATATAGGTTTTACACCATGATAATAGATTAACAATGGTCACTGCCTTCCCTTTTTAGACAATTCCTCCCCTTTGACTTTCCCAATATGTATTGTGCCTTTTGGATCCCACTAACTCCTTTAGCTTTTTTACTATTGAAACAGCATGACTTTCACCCATGGTACTCTGAACCATTTCATCCATGAGCATGATCTCAAGTGGTATACATTTACCTACAAGAGCCTTGAAGTTATCTTCCTTTATATCTGAGTAGGTTTCCACTGCACAAAAATGCCACGTCTTTCTTATCTCTTCTGCTGTTGATGGGCAAGCTACCTGTAATTTTTTTCATGGCTCCCTATCACATAGAGCATTTTCTCTCTCCTTTGACTTTCAGTCTTTGAATTTTCTTTCTAGTTAAATGTGTTTCATGAATAAATCATATTGATGGATCCTGTCTTCTGATTGACTCTGCATGTGATTTTTTTTATTGGTGAATTGAGGCCATCTACATTAATGGTTATGGCCAACATGCCCTGTTTGTCTCTGCCATGGTATTTTCCTGCCATTGACTCCCTGCTTTTTCCCTCCATTCAGTTGTCTGCCCCACTTGATGATTCCCTTGTGCCTCTGTTCCTGAAACTGTGGTCATTTTTCTCTTTCTCTGGAATGTTTTTTAGTATTCTTTGTAGGGTTAGTTTGGTGGTCATAAATTCCTTCAGTTGTTCTTTGTCATTGAAGTATCTTGTTTCCCCATTAATTTTGAAAGAAAGTTTTGCAGGGTACATCAGTCTGGGTTGGAAGTTGTTTTCTTGGAGGACTTGCAATACTTCATTTCGGCTTCTTCTTGACTTGAAGGTTTATGTTGAGAAGTCTGTCATGATTCTGATTGGTTTTCCTTTATAGGTGATCTGTTTCTTTTCTCTAACAGCTTTTAATGTTCTGTTCTTGTGTTGAATTTCTGGGATCTTATTATAAAAATGGGTGTAGATTTATTTTGGTTATGACTAGCTGGAGTTCTATATGCCTTATTTATCTGAATTTCACTTCCTTTTCCCATGGTTGGGAAATTTTCTGTTATTATTTCTGTAAATGTACTTATAATGTCTTTTTTGTTCACCCCTGCTTTTTCTCTCACACCTTTTATTCTTAACATGTTTCTTTGCACCATCTTGCAGCCATTGAATTGTTATTTCTTGATTCCTTATTTTCATGAGATGTTTCATGATCACTAGCTGCAAACCTATCTTCAAGTTTTCAAAGTCTATCTTTGGTTTCTTTCAAGTGGTTTTGCCAGCTTTCAATGAAGTTTTCAATTTCCTGGGCATCTCTTCGAATCTGTTTTATGTGTTCTAAATCTTTTTTATAATGTTCATTCATGGTTTCCCTCATTTTCCTATTCTCCTCTACTTTTTCATTTATGTCTTCTTTAGAGGTGCTTAGCAATTCTTTTATTATGTTTTTCATTTCTTTTTTTTACCTGAGATGGTATTTCTGTTCTAGTTTCCTTTATGGCCTCATGAAGTTGGTTCTTTCTTTCAGTTGCGGTCCCTTCATAAATTTCAGGTGTGCAACACCCAATCTCTTCAGTGTTTATCTCTCCTTGACTTTCTTTGCTTGGGTTGGGGGCTAGAGACTGCCTTTTGCTTCTTTGTCTGACATATTCCTGGGTTCTTCCAGACAAGTGGGTAGTGGGATTCCTGGCACTTCCCACACTGGCTGCAATTTCTCTGAAGTGAAACTGCTTGGTTCTTCTTGTTAGTGCAGGCTTTGGGTATTTGATGGTGGTCATTGTGTGTGCTGGTATAGTCTATCTTTCCTTTCCCAACCTGCTTGACTCCCCAGTGGCTAGTGGATTGCATGCAAGTTGGGGCTGGTTGCCACTTGTGGACCTGAGCTGGCTCCCAGTGGGGAACCTCTAGAGTGAGCTGGTTACTGGCCCCCATGGCAATGGCACATGCCTTTAATTCCAACATTCTGGAATTGGAAATTTGAACTTAGCCTTCAGAATTTAGACAATTAGGAAGCCCTGTCTCAAGATAAAAATATAAAAAACTGAAGATGTAACTCAGTATGAAGGTCCTGACTTCCAAATCCAGCACTGTAAAACATATAAACAAAAAAGAAAAAGAAAAAGTAAATCAAAGCCTAATACTGTCTTTAAGACTTGTATGATATACAATATATACTATATCACAAATACTAAGTGATAATTATAAAAATTAGTGATAATGTATATTATTATAATTTTATATATATATTAAACTAAATTAAGAGCTTTTTTTTAGCTTACTGTGATGTTTCATATTGTATAATGCAATATTCTAATTAAATTAAAATAAATTTATTTATTTGTTTCCAATGAAGAAGAGAGGATCTCTTTCCAGATTTTCTCCAGGGAATGACCAGCCATAAGATGTTAACCAAAATCTGACATTCTTTTGGCATTTAAAAATATTGTTCCAACACTTTAAAATATCTTATAGTAGTCTACACAGTCACTTAATATATACCTTGAACTAGATGATTTAGCAATAGAATTCATTTTGATTTCCTATTTTTATTTATAAGATTATTTCTTTTCTTGTAGAGTATCTTAAAGGTATTTCCTCATGCATTTATTTAAGTATGTGTTTTATTTTGGGAGTGTTCATATGCTCACTGATTTTTTTCTGAACATTTTCTGTTGTTTCACATTGAAAATTAATTATATTCCAGACAAACAATGTTGTCTGAGATAACACAGATATCACTCATTGTTGTTGACTGATGTATAATTTATTATAAGCTCATATTATCTTTCACTAGTAGTTGAATCATTTTTCACCTGTATTAGTAAGGTATTTGTTTTATACTGAACATGGTACTTCTGATGAAAAGGTGGTTTCGTTTCACTTGTAGATTTAAAGGTTCATTAGTCTAACATGAATTTGTCCCTTTGGTTTAGTCTCTGGTAACGGTAGCAGGTAGGAGCATATTATGAGAGGAATTTATGTCAGAAAAAGGAAATGGTACATCTTGAACCAAGACAGATAAAAGAGCAAAAGACTAACAGTCTCTATGCAACAATTCTAAAACCTAATGAACTTGCATTAAACCGCAAGTCTTAAAGGTCCACAAAACCTTCAAATATCATCCTCCCAGGGGCCAAGTCTTCTACCAGAAGTAATGCCATGGGACACTTAAATTAAACCCAAATCATAGTGCCACCCACTACTACCAGAAAAATAAGAGAAGAAACAGATCTGGTGTAGGGAAAATGATAGACGAAAACTCAACAAATTGAGTTCAGTCTACTTAAAATATAAAATTTAGTTATAAATGATCATAGTTTTCCTGGGACTGAGTTTAAATGAATACTATTTTAATCAGTATGTATTAGTGATATATAGTAATTATTTCATCCTGGGGAATTGGTACACAGATTTATTACAGACTTGATCAGTACTATGCCGCCTTTCCCCCTTTTCTCCTTTGCTAGATCCTCTTCCTATCTTCACAGAATCTACTTCCCTGTTTTTAATCATCTCTCTGTCATTTAGTGGCTTAAATTATTTATATTGTTGGTTTTTCATGTCATAGAAACCATGCAATGTTTAACTTTTCATGTTTGATTTATTTCACTTAGCATTATGGGATCCAGAGTTATTTATTTCCTTAAAATGAGTCAAATTCATCCCTCTTTATGGCTGAGTAGTACTCCATTGTATATTATACCACATTTTCTTTGTCCGTTTGCATGTTTATGGGCATATAGTCTGCTTTCACAATTGAACTATTGTGAAAGGAACTGCTGTAAATATGGGTATGAATTATTTGATTATGTATACAATAGCAATTTCATAATGTAAATTATAGTTAGCATAATCACTGTCTAAAATATTTAGAAACTCCACCTCAGCATCCCTCAGGTCTTGCCTGTGCTCCACCCAGCAACCCCCAAGAAGTGGAGCAACTGCAGCTCTGGGCCTGGCACAAGCAAAAGGCACACACTGCAAATTTCACCTAGCTGTGCAGCTTGGGACCCCACGTGCAACATGACAGAGACCTGACCCGAGTCCTCCAACAAACCCAGACATTTGGAGTAGCCCTGCAGTTCTGCCTGCGCTCCTCAGGCACCCCAAGCAGTGGAGCAGCTGCAGTGGTGGGCCAGGTGTGAGCTGAAGACATGCACAGTGAATTTCACCCAGCCTTGGAGCCTCATAACCTTTCACAGTAACTTGTGGGGCTCCTTCCTGCATCTTCAAACAGCCAGAGAGCCTTGGCATACAAAGCATGGTGTGCTGAAGGTCTGCCTAGCATAATGCCCCCTGAAGGATGCCTTCAAGTACTCCTAGGTATCTGGTAAGGCCTGCCTAACACACCAGTTCAACTGAGGAAACTCCCTACAGTGCAGACAGACATAACCCAGGAAACAACTGAGAATTTGCATTCACCTGCCACAGGGGAATACAGGAAAATGAAAAAACAAAATAGTGAAATGCAATCTCACACCTCCAGTCCATCCCAAACAAGCCAAAGAGACACGGACATAGAAGAAAGTCTAAGCCATACACTTGAAACTTCCGAAATGATAGCAACTGAAGTAAAACAACTCCACGAAGCTGTGAAGGAACTCAGATTAGAAATAATTTCCCAGGTAAATCAAGAAAAGATAAACATAATGAAGGAAATGCTAAAAGCATCTAAAGAAGATACAGTTAAAAAAATAGAGGAGCACTGCAAAAGGATGGAAACCTTGAATGGACAATACAAGAAAGAATTAGAATGCATGAAACAGATTCAAAGAGATAGCCAGGAAATCAAAAATACCATTGCAAGTTAGCAAAGTCACCTCAAGGAATGTGAAGACAGACTTTCAGATATCAAAGATAAGATTGTAGCTAGTGAGCAAGAAAAGAAAGATCTTTTAAAAATAAGGAATCAGGAAATAGCAATTCAATAGATGCAGCATGATACAAAGAAAAACAGTATAAGATTGATAGGTGTAAAGGAAACCTGAGACAACACAAATGATATAAAAAGACTATCTAAAGAAATAATAGCCAAAAATTTCCCAAACATGGGAAACGAAACTGACACACAGATAAGTTAAGCATATAGCACTCCAGTTAGCCACAACTGAAATAAATCAAAATCCAGACATAATAATCAACATCCCAGAAGTTCAACAAAAGAACAAAATATTAAAAGCTGTTAGAGAAAAGAAGCAAACCACCATAAAGGAAAGCCCATTGGAATCACAGCAGATTTCACAACACAAACAACGAAGTCAAGAAGAGCATAGAGAAAAGTATTTCAAGTCCTAAAGGAAAACAACTTCCAACTCAGACTGACATACCCTGCAAAACTATCCTTCAAAATAAGATACTTCTATGACAAAGAAAAGCTGAAGAACTTCATGACCACCAAACCAACCCAGCAAAGAATACTGAAGGATACTCTAGTTAGACATGAAAATAGCTATGACTTCAAGAAGACCAACAGAAAAAAATCACCAAGCAGGGCAAGCAATTAAGCACAGGGAAAAGGTAAATAAACCACTGCAGAAAGATTACATGACAAAAATAAGCTAATAGTGATCAGTTATAACCATTAATGTAAATGGCCTCAATTGACCAATCAAAAGGAACAGACTGGCAGGATGGATCAAGAAACAACATCCTACCATATGCTGTCTACAAGAAACCCATCTAACCCAAAAGGAAATCCATACACTGAAAGTCAAAGGATGGAAAACAATACTCCATGCAACAGGAACCCAGAAAAAAGCAGGGGTAGCTATTCTGTTCACAGATGATGTGAACTTCAAACAAATAATGGTCAAAAGAGATAAAGAAGGTCACTACATACTGGTTAGGGGAAAACTCCAAGAGGAAGAAATAACAATCTTAAATATGTATGCACCAGATATGGGAGCACCCAACTATATAAAACAAAGATTAATAGAAATGAAAAATCAAATAAGCAATAACACAATTATAACAGGAGACCTTAACACACCCTTGACTCAAAGAGAGAGATCAACTAGACAGAAAATCGGCAAAGAAATAACAGAACTAAATCAAACCTGTGAACAAATGGACCTGGTAGATGTGTACAGAGTTTTCCACCCAACAACATCAGAATAGACATTCTTCTCAGCTTAACGTGGGACATTTTCTAAAATAGACTGTATACTAACCCATAGAACATGCTTAGGTAAATGCAAGGAATTCAAAATTATCCCATGCACACTATTTGATCACAGAGCCATCAAAGTGGATATTAATGACAAAAAAAACTACAAAGCTTCACAAACACATGGAAATTAAATAATACACTCCCAAACAATCAGTGAGTTACAGATGAAATTAAAGAATAAACTAAACAATATCTACAAGCAAATGAAAACACAAATAAAATTTACCAGAATCTGTGGGATGCTATGAAAGCGCTCCAGAGAGGGAAATTTATTGTAGTGAATTCCCACATCAGGAAAATGGAACAAACATAAGTAAACAATCTTATGCTACACCTCAAACATCTCGAAAAATAAGAGCAAGTCAAGTCCAAAGCCAAAAGAAGGGAGGAAATTATAAAGATCAGAGCAGAAATTATTGCAATTGAGAATAAGAACGCAATACAAAGAATCAATGAATCAAAAAGTTAGTTCTTTAAAAGAATAAATGAAGTTGAAAAACCCCTAGAAAACCATATTAAAAAATGGAAAGAAAAAACTCAAACCCATGCAATAAGGAATAAAAGTGATAAAATCACTACAGACCATGTGGAAATACAGAACATCGTCAATACCTACTTTGAAAAACTTTACTCTTATAGGTTCAATAACACAGAAACATACATTTCTAGAAACATATGAATTACCAAAGCTAGATCAAGAAGATGTAAAACTGCTGAATAACTCAATTTCTGTTAATGAAACTGAAAATGTCATTAGAACCTTAACAACCAAAAAAAGTCCAGGTCCTGCTGGATTCACAGATGAATTTTATAAGAAATTCAAGGAAGACTTAATGCCAACACTCCTCAAAATCTTTCATGAAATTAAAAGGGAAGCAAATCTCCCTAACTCGTTCCTGGAAGCAAGTATTACCCTAATACCAAAACCAGAGAAAGACCCAACCATAAAAGAGAACTACAGACCAATCTCCCTAATGAACACAGATGCAAAAATCCTCAATAAAATACTGGCAAACAGAATCCAGCAAGTCATCAAGAAGATTATGCACCATGACCAAGTGGGATTCATCCCAGGAATGCAAGAATGGTTCAACATACACAAATCAATAAATGTAATATACCATATCAACAGAGCAAAAGATAAGAATCACATAATCATTTCAATAGATGCAGAAACAGCTTTTGATAAAGTCCAACACTCATTCATGAGAAGAACCCTATGGAAAATCAGAATAGATGGTCTTTACCTCAATCTGATAAAAGCCATCTATGACAAACCAACAGCCAGTATCACATTAAATGGTCAAAAACTGAAAGTTTTCACTCTAAAATCAGGAACAACAAAAGAATGTCCATTATCACCACTCCTATTCAATATAGTGCTGGAAACATCAACCAGAGCACTTAGACGAGAGACAGAAATAAAAGGGATGAGGATAAGAAAAGAAGTAAAATTATCATTATTTGCAGATGACATGATACTTTACATAGAAACTTTACATAGAAACCCCCAAAACTCCACTGAAAGACTACTAGATATAATAACCCAATTCAGTAATGTAGCTGCATACAAATTCAATACTCAAATATCAAGAGCACTCCTGTACACAGACAACAAATTCACTGAGAGAGAAATAAGACAAACCACACCCTTCGCAATAGCATGCAAAAAAATGAAATACTTAGGAATCAACCTAACAAAGAAGGTAAAACATCTATTCAATGAAAATTACAGTAATCTGAAAAAAGAAATTGAGGAGAATCTCAGAAAATGGAAAGACATTCCTTGTTCATGCATAAGAAGGAAAAACATTGTGAAAATGGCCATTTTCCCAAAATTGTTATCCATATTTAATACAACTCCAATCAAAACAGCATTAGAATACCTCAGAAATCTAGAAAATCATTCCTGAAATTCATCTGGAACCAGAAGAGACCAAGAATAGCATAGGCAATTCTGGGCAGCAAGGGCAGGGCAGGAGGCATCACAATTCCAGACTTGAAATTGTATTATAAAGCTACAGTAATAAAATCAGCATGGCATTAGAATCAAAACAGACCTCAGGATCAATGGTATAGATTAGATAATAGAACCCCAACTACAAACACACTCAGCCACCTTATCTTTGACAAAGGGGCCAAACATGTTCACTGAAAGAAAGTCTCTTTAATAAGTGTTGCTGGAAAAACTGGCTTTCCATATGCTGAAAACTAAAACTAGACCCAAACCTATCACCACACACTAAAGTCAAAATAGATCAAAGATCTAAATATTAAGATACAAAATAATTTGTTGGAAAACAAAGTAGGTAGAAATCTTGAAGACATAGGGGTAGGTGGAGCATTCATGAACAAAAAATCAGACTACAGGAAATACTTCCCAGAATCAAGAACTGTGATCTCATCTTATTAAAAAGTTTTTGCATGTCAAAAGAAATCTGCAACAGAATGAAAAGAAAACCCATGAATTGGGAAAGTATTTTGGGCAGAAATACAGCTTAAAATAAATGCCAATATCATGAGTTTATGGGATATAAATGTTGCACATAAAATTATGTGTTATATTGGACTTTGAAATAATACAAAATACTTTATTCTCTTGAAATTAAGAATTAAAAGTAAGCTCAGGTATGATCATGAATTTCAGTGAAAAAATCAATTATCTCAAATGGTACATGACATCAAGCAGAATTTTAAAAGCAATTGAAAGAAGAGATATCAAGATAACTCAAAAAGACACTATGAAATTGTCAACAAAATAAATAGTATTTATAATAAAGTGTTAACTCTGTTGAGGGCTCAGTGTTATATACATATGGAATCACTTTCTCTTGGATCATATATTTTCTTTCTAGATTTTGTTTAGGAAAAATGACAGAAAGTAATAATACTGTTTGCTTATCCGCTAGATAGCAATTACAGAATTTCCCTCTTGCTAACAGAGCCTGTATCCTTTTGGTTTAAATTTAAAATGTTAAATTTACTAAGACTCCTTTGCAGCTTGGATATAGACATATAAAATTCTTTCCAGTGACCTAAGAAAAAACTCACTAGGTAGATTCTTTCAAAAAAGTTTAAAAAGAAGCCGGGCATGGTGGCTCATGCCTGTAATCCCAGCACTTGGGAGGCTGAGACAGGCGGATCGTTGTGAGTTCAAGACCAGCCTGGGCTACAAAGTGAGCTCAAGGCCAGCCTGAACGGCATAGTGAGACCCTGTCTCAAAAACACAAGGGCTGGGGATCTAGCTCAGCGGTCTAAGCGCCTGCCTGGCAAGTGCAAGGTCATGAGTTCAATCCCTGGTGCCGCAAAAAAAAAAAAAAAAAAAAGTTTAAAAAGAAAACAAAATACAATGAGAATTCTTCCTACCTTAAGAGGAAATTGGAGATATGAACTCTATAAGCACATCTTTTGGTAGCTAGAGATGATAAATATTAAGATGTAATTCCACACACCAAAAAAGATCCATGGAGTTTGACTGTTTCCTCTGGTACCTTAGAAACAACATCTGCAATTAACCAGTCTCCTGAACCATTGAGATGTGAAATAAGAAACATACTGTTAGTTAAGCCCCTTCAATTTGGGTGTTTTACTAATTGTAACCCAAAATTTCATAACTGATAAGCTATTGAAGACTGACTCATGTAGACTTTAGAAGCCTACAATATTAGTTTAATCTCTCAAACTTATTGCAAAAAGCTGAAAGATTTAAGGTCAAATCTATTTGCTTCTCTAACTGCTAGTAATTATTTTGCAAAACAAATACATGAATTTTGAACTGTGAATGTGTTATCTAAACACAAAATTTTGTTTTTCTGAATCATGACTCAGCATTGAAATAATAAAATCTTAATGAGTATAGAATGTGATCCGGCGATATATTGAATTTGCTAATAAATTTCAGGTAAAGGAAAATACTCAGAAATACTCATAGTGACAATTGACATGGTAAATGCAAAGAAGACTATGAAGATATCCCCAAAGGTAATGCAAAATATGTAAGAAAAAACTGAGGGGATACACATATATTGTATGTCCATACTTAAATGCGTATGATATAGAGAAAAAAGTACTCTTGAAGTAGTAATATAAAATTCAAATGTGATTTACTAGTTGTCATCTGGCAACTTGGTGCTTAACTTGGGTCTGAAAGACTTAAGAAACTATCATCAAAAGTCTTACAAACGTAGTAATTTCCAAATGTTATGATGACTCTCGTTCTCATTTTAAAGGAGAATTCTTGGGGGTATGACTCTGATGAGAATTCTTCAGAAAGGAAACACGTTTGCACCTTAGCTGAGATAAGAGAATGATGAGGGAAGGCATGTTTATAAGTCAGTGGTTTGAAAAGCAATTTCAAGATTTTAAGATAAAGACACAGTCTTCTAGAGGACAGTAATTTATTATAGAATTAAATACATCAATGAAAACAGTAGAATCTACGAATAAAGTTGTAATAACACGAAACAATGATGTAAATGGGTAAAATTTTGTGATGATTTTGAGGATTTGTTAAAGTCAATTCTACTAGACACAGAAAATTATAACTATATCTATGTATCTCTATATTTAAAATTTGTTTCTAATGCAATGTTCAGAAAAAAAGAGCATTACATATTGATCACTACTGGATAAAAACAGCATGTTAATAATGGAAAACCAAAATATCATTATTACCTGAGCTTATTTGAACAACAGAGTACAATGATAAAATTGAAAGTTTTATAAAAATGCTAGTTATAATAAATTACAATATCTACCAGGGAAAAACAAATTTAAAAGTATTTAATTCAACATAAAATAAATTATTTCCTTATTTTAGAAAGATTTCAGAATCGTTCTATGATAAAAAGCATGGATACTGAACATGGCATCCTGTATTTGTGCTTGGCCTTTCCCACTTCCCAACCTTGAGACTTGGAAAAGTTTCTTACATGTTTTAAACATTAATTTCTTTCCTTAAAAGTGGTTGTGAGGCACTTAGAGTAGAATGTGTCAAAAGGCAAGTGAGTATTTAATCCTCTCAGTAAATGTTATCCATTTAGAAGTAAAATAAAATAGAGCTATATTGGAAGACTATAAATAAGAAATAAGACAGCCATAGTTTCTGTCCTCTGAGTTTATAGCACAAAGAAACTGACAAACTATAAATTTTACTGAACTTCACCAATTCGTCAGATGTTTTGAAACATGAAATATTGAGCAGTGGCAGGTGGCCTCAAAATATTGGATCAGAGACAGCTTTCTTCAGAAACTGATGTCTGAGTTGAAAACAGAAAGTAGACAAAAATTAGTTTGCAGAAGCAGTGGTCAGAGTCAATGAGGTAGCTCAAGCACAAGGTAAGCCTACGGATACAAAAACTGAGACAAAAATAAAACATAGGATGTCATCGTGGGAATGAGAATTTCAGAGAGAAATAAATGGGCTCCTCCTAAGCCATATAAAGTAGTATAAAAGAGTTTCTAGTAAATAGAAACAAGCAGGTCAGTACCAGCTTGGACACACGAAGGAGCAAAGTGAGCTCCAAGGGAAGAATTTCTGTCAGGAGGCACCTGCAGGGAACCGGAAACCAGTCTGGGCCATGGCAATGTCCTGAATATAGCACTACTATTGAAAAGTAGGAAAAATGGGTGAGTGAATTCCATTCACACTCACAAAGCAGACACAGGATTCTTATTTGCATGTGAAGAAAAAAAATGAAACCATCAGGTAATCAAGTAAAGACATGTAGGTCCTGAGAACACAAAATAGACATTACTCTGTACATTGCTAAAACTAAACATTAAACTAAACATTAACAATCAGAATTTCTCAAGAAGTTAAAAGATGGAGCAAAGCTATTAATATGGTCTTCTGTTTTTCCAAACTTGTTATTGTTCTGTTTAGTGTATATTCAGTGCCTATTCTGAATACAACAAGTGCAAAACATAGTATCATTTAAATATTGTCATCTACTTAACTGAAAGTAAGAGTTAGAATAAATTACTGAAGAAAGCAATGTGACTTGAGAACACATGAGAATATACATTTACTCCACTGAGAAAATATTGGAAGGATTCTAAGGAGCACTAGCAGTTAATATATACTACAAGTAAAAGACAGGTTAAATTGTGGCATTTCCTACTTAGATACATGCCCCTGAAAATTGGAATTTTGAAGTTAAGTAAATTTTTCATGGTAAGACAGTGGTACAGTGTGAAATAATTTTATTATCATCTCTTACCAAACTCTCCAGGGAGTATCTGACAGTGTATAAGAGATCTTCTTCTTGTGCTACTAATAATTCTCCAGTCCAAAGGCTAAATGGATGAAGGTTAAGAAGTAGCATGAAAACGTCTAATCATGCTAAATTAAAATTTCAAGTTTAGTAAAGGAGCTAATCTCAGCGCTTTCCATATTTCTGCTTTGTCCTGAACACCTGCAGTACTTGCCAAATTGTTTCACTTTTTTACTGAATGTTTTCAGTGATTGCAAGACACTTAACAAATTCCAATATTTTAGCTCAAGAGTTAGGCCTTTCAAATTGTCAAACTCCTTTCCTAGTCCAAAATTTATATTCATAACAGTCATACATAGCAAATAACTTGTCAAATTTCTTTTTTATTCCAATGTCTATGATTTGTGTAGCACATGACTCAACTGATAATGGACACTGATTTGATTCATTAACCATTTTTATGCTACCCCATACAATAGTGAAATTTTATTTCAACTTAATACCTTTTCACTTTGTCTATATTCTTTATTAATTCCAACAATTTATCCCTTATAAGTAAAAAATAATACTGTTTGTGATTCTAATAATCAGAGAGTTATTATTAAAAGGAAAATACACCTATATTGATAATCAAAAACTCCTGTACACTTCAGTTTATACTAAAATAATTTATTTACATACTTTATTTTCTTCATACTTATTAAGTCCATAGTTATTTTCCCTTTAATTTGTTGTATTTTTATTAACAACTTACCAGCTGTGTTTAGTGGCAATATTTTTTATTAGTTACCCTTCAGGGAAGTCATTTACTTCTGAAAGAACAGATGTTGTTCCATTAATGAAAATCACTCTGTTCCTTTGAGAGAATGAATGATGTTTATAAGCCTCAAGGAATGAATTAGGTGAATGCATTTGTGTTACTAAATCATTGTTTGAAAGAAACTCCAACTACATTTTAATATTTTGAGTGACAACTCTAATAAACGTAAACTTGATGATTTGTATCAAAATCATGTTTAAGATGAAAATAGGCTATTAAATTACAAAATAAATATTCAAATTTCTTTTCAACATATATGTTTTATTGTAATAAAATAATTTTATATGCTTTCTTAGAAATAGTTTCCAAGTATTTTGTTATATCAGGGATGTTAATACATATTTATTTTATCAGTTTATTTACTCAATCATTTAATAAGTAAGCTTAATTGAATTTCCTTAGTAAATATCTCTCTACTTCAATGAAAATACAGAAGTAATTTAATGTATTCTCCCTTAAATCTACAAGCTGCCCTGAACTTATTCCTATCTAGTTTGTGTTTGCTCCTGTTATAATGAAGAAACTCCCCAACCTTTTTTTCATTTATTTAGTCACTTATGAGATGTATGCAATGCTGGGTTTGAATATGCTACAAATGTTCAGTGAATCTACAAACAAGAATACATGACTTAGACTTAGACTGCAAATAAACAAACTGAATATGTGTAAGAAGTGTAATAGAGTAAGATGGGCCATTAAGATTCTCACAGCCATTCTGTAAAAGTCAGCAACTTAACATATTTTAAGTCTATTTTAGAGATGTTCTGTTTTTCCTAGCTACCTGAGTAATGCAGTAAGAAGTCATTTTAATATTTGCTTCTGTGTTCATCACAGAGGAAGAGAAAGATAAGGTTGAGAATTCTTTTTGGCTATTGAGGCATCCACTTAGGAGTGATGTACAGCAAATCAGCTACCATTGTGTTGACCTATGCAAAGCAGACCGAGTCGAAATGGAATTAGAAAGTAAAACCTTACTTTTCTGGACTGAGAGTAGAGTCAAATTTTATTATTTGCAGTGGTTACTGCAACCTACCACTCTCATAATAAAATATTTAATTCAATTTCTTTTTCTAATGTAAAATACACAATCATCTCAGAGAAAACCCATGAGTCTGTGAATTAATAATTGTAGAAATAGTTTGTTTTTGTAATTATTTTTAGTAATACTATAACATGGGGTGCTCAAAAATATGATGAATGTTTAAATTCTTCAACTGTTACAATATAAGGCATATTGGCATAGTTTCCGCATTCTTGTCACTTTTCAAAGCAGTTTTGCAAGTCCTCTTTGCACAACATCTTTAGGAGGTATAATCAAAAACAGTGAATGGTGTCGCCAAGTGTACATGGAAAGGCACTGTCATGAAAAATTCATCTACTTTCTTTACCAGATATATTATAATGCCACTTCGGAGTCTTCCTCAAAGCAAAATGACCATAAAAGGAAAGTTCGTGTTTTGTATTGATTCCGGACATCAGGGAGGCATTGATATCACAACTAAAGAGGATTTTCACAGCAGCTTCAGAAAATAATGCATAAAGGATACACAGCAATCCCTGAGCTATACTAACTGTAAAATTTTGTTCAATACGTGTTTTGAGACTTCCCATCCTGGGAGTGGGGGATATTCTTTGATGAGCACTAACTGTGCACATCAAGGTACCTGCTTGGTTACTGAACGTACTGACTTTCCATTTAACCTCATTTGAAATAGACATACAAGACTATTTCCCATTTACCATATATGTATATGGATTATCACATTTTGACAACAAAATTCTGAGTATCTCAGGATAATTTTATCATCAAAGAGATAGAAATGATTTTAATTTAATTAGGTGGTTATTGTGTGTAATGTTAATATGCTAATATTTGCTTCATTAGTTGTAGGTTTTTTTTTTTTTTCAGTATTAAGGATTGAATTCAGGACCTTTATACTGAGCTACATTCTCATCCCCCCCCCCTGTTTTTTTTTTTTTAAAAGGTCTTGCTAAGTTGTCTAGACTGGACTTGAGGCTTGGTCTCCCAGGTATAGAACTTTACTTTCTTCAGTACTCGGTTAGTCTGATCTAATTTTCAGGATTTTGAGATTATCATTCAGAAATTTAACAAGCTGGAGGAGGATCTAATTATTTGTGATGTGGATTCTCTATTTTAACTAAGTTGATTTTCAGGGAAATCTTCCTAAGCAAACCATGAACAAGTGACTCAGTCAAAATGCCTTGCCATTTCAAAGGCTAGACAAAGACAAATCTTCATGAATGACCAGAAACCAATAGAACTGAGCGGTGTGTGTGAGGCGAAACTGGTACAAGATGGTCAAGAAAACAGGGATGAGGTCCTGCTGACCTGTTTTCAATGAGTGTAAGAACTTTGACTTTTGTTCTCAGTAATATAAAGAATGAAATGTGGATGCTGAGCAAAAAGTGTAAGTATGTGATAATGTTTTTAAACTCTCTTTCCAGTTTTATTGAGATTCGATAAAGTTTACATTGACAAATAAAATTTCTATATATTTAAAATATACAACATGGTGCTTCGATAACATGGTCCTTTTGACTTTCATCATGCTATCTCTAGTTTAGTTGCCTTTTCATGTGATGACAACCATTGCAGCTTACTCTTTTAGTAAACTTAAAAGTATACAATGTATATTATAATTAACAACATTTACTATGCTACACCTTTACCCCTATAATTTATTTGTCCTGTATGATTGAATTTTTTATCTGGAAGCACATCTTTTTTGAAACTGAAAACTTTAGTGAGGCAAGATGCAAAGCCAGAAAAAGATACTCGAAACTAGTTCCAGGATTCCACATGACAGATGGTGGTGGTAGTTACGAGATGTGTTCAAAGTCTGAATGATTTGAAGGTGAACTTGAGAGGATTGGATTGGATATAGAAATGTTAATGGTAACCAGATTGGAGATGAATACAATTTTTT
This sequence comes from Cuniculus paca, assembly GCA_004365215.1. NCBI lineage: Eukaryota > Metazoa > Chordata > Mammalia > Rodentia > Cuniculidae > Cuniculus > Cuniculus paca. The sequence continues at coordinate 34,760 of RJWT010000229.1, read as the reverse complement.
TGCTAATTATGATTTATGTTTGATTTTTGTTATTCCGAATAAATGAAAGCATGAACCATCAATTAACTGAAATTCAAATGGTAACTGCTGGAGATGATTTTAGAGGAAACATAAGAATGTAATTTATGAATGAGATTTCTTAGGTTCTAATTATATACAGATAAATCTAAACAAATAGTCCTTGGTTGCTCAACCTTAACAGACCATGGAAACAATGGACAATCATTTCAAAGTACTGGTTAGAGTAAACTTGAACTTGCTGAATTGTGAACAAAGAAATCATCTTGATGTGCATTTTCACTTGCAACTTTCTACTTGATATGTTTACACTGACAAAATAACTGAAATGGAGACTATATAAACATGAGTTACAGAAAACATATTTATCAACTATTTTAAAGTGTTACTGTCTGCATTGTATATTATATGTACATATATTTTACTATAGTGATATTATTAGTGATATTATATACCGCATCTAAGTAAACAATGCTAAATTAGAATTATAATCATCATATTCTGATGACTATAAAACTGAGATTAAAGGAACTTTATACTAAAGCTTAAGTGTTGTAATGGGCTATTCATTGCACGCTAATTTCCCAAACTAAGACATTCCTTCTTTTAAGTATTCTCAGAAATTTTGCTCAATATGGGATGGTCTTTGCCCCACTTCTGACTGTTCAATAACTTTCTTGTTTTGGAAGAACTGTATTAAATTCCTTTCATTATTTTGCCATTTAAAACAGATATGATCACTCAAATGATATTCGTTATTATTAAAACTGGTTTCAGATATTTGTCTCCCACATGAAAAATTTCAAGTTCTTCTTTTACACAGCACAATTCTATGAAGTCTGCATTTAAGATGTAAACAGTGATAGGTATATGTGCATGTGTCTATGTGTGGATATGCAGTCTACATGCTGTGTGCCTTTGCTTACATGTGCATTTATATGTGGTATTTTGAGCATAATTTATGTCCAATAGAACTTTGCTAAACTAAAATTATATTACTTCTATATTTTAGTTCAAAAACCTTGAAGACAGAGTGAAAACTTAAGATTTTATTTTCATAGTAAGTTTTTCTGATAAGAATTTAACTTAATTATAATATTTATATGAAATTGAAATAGGTATGAATTAATTCAGATACTCCAGTTCATAAGTAAATATTAAATAGCATAACCGAAGTGTAAAGAAGTAAATATATATAATTAAATCTTTGCTCTTACTTTCTGACAAATTAAGTGAACTCCCATTTTTGTGCAAACTAATAATTTAAATACTCATATAAAAAGCACTGGCATTCTCGAATTGTATTGCTTAAACACATACTGTGCATCAAGTTTAGTAAATTAAATCCCCGCTATTTTGTACTATAAAACAAAATACAATAATGAAAATATATACTAAGACAAATTAATATATTATATAATAGAATTTCAAGTCCAATAAAAATTAAATGTCTAGCACCATGTAAACAAAAATATAACATTTTAAAGAGGTCATACGATTTACACTTCATTTTTGCATGTTGTATAATATTCTATTAGAAATAAAATCATTCAAGCATAGACTTAATTCATCATTTAGTCTTATTAGTGAGAACTGTGACATTTCAAAGCATTCTCAACATAATTTATGAATTATACATCCCTTAAAGTAGTTCAAAAATCAACAAAAAGCCTGTAAGTTGCTATGAACATTTCATTTTCAACTGCAGCAAATTTTTCCAGAACTGTTAAACTATTAATGCTGATTTGAAGTTAAAGATTCTTAATCCTACATTTTCTGGGGAGGCAGGAAATATATATATTTAGTGAGTGTGTATATGTGTGTGTCTATTTATTCAGAAATTTGGGAGGAGATAATTTTATTATGGGAACTGCTTATCCTATAAAATCCTTGAGAATAGAAACTGCAGGCTATACAAAAGTAATTCAACAGCATGCTTCAAATAGAAATCTTGAATTTCATAAATTTTATGTGATGAAAATAATTTTTAGATGTATAATTCCAGCTAAGTTTAGATATTAAATTTTTGTAATAAAATAAATGTACTGAAATGCAAAAACTTTTTCATAAGATGAGATTCCAGTTGTTTGATTCTTTGAAGTACTCCCCGTGTGGTTTGCATTTTGTTCATGAACTCTCTGGCTACCCCTGTGTCTTCAGGATTTTTTCCTACCTTATCTTCCAGTAGATTTAGTGTTTCTATTCTAATATTTAGATCTTTGATCTATTTTGACTTTAGTGCCTGGTGATAGGCATGGTTCTAGTTTCAGTCTTTGGCATGTGGAAAGCCAATTTTTCCAGCACCATTTATTAAAGAGGTTTTCTTCCAGTGAACATGTCTAGCCCCTTTGTCAAAGATAAGGTGACTGAGTGTCTTTGTAGTTGTCTCTGCATCTTCTAATCTGTTTGATTGATCCTCAAGTCTGATTTTTTTTCCAGTATCATGCTGATTTTATCACTGTAGCTTTGTAGTATAATTTCAAGTCAGGGATTGTGATGCCTCCTGCCTTGCCTTTGTTGCCCAGGATTTCCTTTGCTATTGTAGGTCTCTTCTGTTTCCAAATGAATTTTAGGAATGTTTTCTCTATGCTAGTTCATCAGAAAGAAAAATTTTTGCTTTCATTGCTTGATTGATCATTTTTTCATGCCTAAATCTTTAACCTGAACAACTACTTCTTTGTTTTTCAACTACTACTAAGATGGCAATATGCAATATATTAACTAGTGTTAATTCCCTACTTCTTTTTTGTTTCTATCCTTTTTTCTGTTTTCCTTTTTAAAATAAAAAAAATTAAAAAATCAACACGGTGAAATATATTCTTTATAGCTAACTTGTGAGTAAAACGTTAATTATTATACACATGTACAAATATGTATTTGTGTGTATGTATACACAATTATTTATTAACATGCAAACATATTTATATAAGGCAATTGTAAATTAATATAAATTACATCTGAGGCTACTGCAGAAAAAAATCATTTTAACAAATTATAGTGAAATAATTTGATAGGTATATGAAAGAATGTTATTTGAATTTTATGTCATGTCATATATCAAAAATATTTTTCATCTGGATTGGAAAGTGACATCACCCAGCATTAGGCCCCTAGAGGATGTGGCTGCCAAAGCTTGGACTTTTCATCTCCCTAACCATAACTTTAGTGAACATTTTTCCTTTATAAGTTACTCAGTCTCAAGTACTTGGTTGTGGCAACACAAAATGGACTAAGACAATATTATAAGATGATTTTTTTATGTAAAATGAAAAAATATTAAAGCATTAAAATAACAAATATAATGTAATCATTTTGCAACGTAAATCTAAGAACTGTTATGACATATAAAAGTAAGCCTGTAATTACAAAATAACAAGTGGCATTTTAACAAAGTATGACTGGGAAAGGGAATGCATCTCAAATACAGAGATTACAAACCAGTAAAAAAAAATGCAATACAATAATGGATGAAATGTATTTATAGACATTGCGTACTTGTAAATATGGAACTAGCCAAAAAGCTTTTGAGAAGGAACCCCAGATTAGGAATCATAATGTGAAGCAAAAATTATACAGGAAAATAAAAAAAGTTTTGGTATGAATAGCTGTAGGAATATTATCAGATAGAGATTATATTCTCATATTAGAAATACTAGACATTATTATAGCTGTATCACTCATAACAGTTCCTAATTTCACTATTTATTCATGAAAAATATGATGCTGTCCATGTCAAGAAACATGTTTAAAGTATTATTACTTACAGTAGTGAAAATTAAAAGTGAAATAATTATGCCCATATGTACTGTATATATTCTGGTCATTTAAAAAATGAAGTATTATGCAGCTAGAAAAATAAACTAAATCACAAGACACAACAAAGATAAATGAAAAATATAATAATATTTAGAAAAACATCCCCAAAAGAAGACAACATGACATTTGTATAACATTAAAATCCAGTATCTAGGCATACACACACACACACACACACACACACACACACACACACAAAATCAATCATGAAGTTTGGTTTAATTATTTGTGAGAAAAGAGAGAAAAAGAAATAAGAAGACTCTATGGATGCCATCATAGTATCAGCAAATGTTTTTTCCTGATTTGAAGGCAGGGTGCAAAAATGAATTTTGTGTAACTTTTTTCTTTTTTCAAAAAATTTTTGTTTGCTTGCTCTATTTTACAATGAAATATATTTTATACACAAAAACATAACTGAATATTTATAAATAGCTTTCTCTTTCTATTGCATTTGCTTTAAAATTTCAAAGAGTATATACCTTTTGAAATATTACTGGTAACACGACACAACTTTTATTTATTTATTTATTCGTTTTTATGAGCAGGAAATATTTATTGTGAGAAAGAAAGCTTCTGTCTGAGAGAGACAAAAGGGGTCCCAAGTGGGTTGCCAAAGACTCTTGCTTTTCTAGGAACTTTTGTAGAGTAAAATCATGAGGTGAGATGGGTCCAAGATGGGGAAAACTGGTATCTTGCAAGGCAGATGGGTGTGAGGTGGGACACAACTATGGTCAACCAGTAAGATTAACTGTTCAGGTAAAATTGACCACTCATGGACAAATGGGGAAATGAGTCACATAGCAAGTGGGCATTCTTACAGAGCAGTGGCTCTTTCTGCAGGGGGTTGGGATGGTGGCTCCTGGGTTCCTCAAGTTGATCCATACCTATTTAGAACATCAATCCCTGCTGTCTATACTTAGGGTGTGGTTGCTTTCCTTTTGCTTTTTGTCTTGAGACCTGCCTACAGCAGGAGTTGCCTGTTGTCTCCAAGGTCACAAGACATCTGATCCTCTGTGTTGGCTTCCTCAAGGACCTGGCCCTGTCTGACTGCTTATTATATATTTTTATCTAACTCAGCTGCCTATAACATTCCCCCCTCTGAAACTGCAGTGAGGGAGTAATGGGCAATGACCGATCTAGCTTCTTCAGGTACAAAGGAGTTGTAGTTATTGAAAGGCAGTCAGAGATACTCTTCAGAGGCTCTAACTAATGACTCTCAGTAGATACCAGGTATTTTCATCTTGGCTAGGCATACAGCTTTAAGTCTTCAGGAGACAAAGCCAAAGAAACAATTAAGTATGCATGGATCAAATAATAGAATCAAAAGTATTATAATGAGTACAGTTAAAGACTTTTACCAAGAGGAGCTAGAATTAATTTCTATAAGGATAAGTCTAGGGAATTTTAGAATCTGACATGTCTTTGATTTGTCATCTAATATCTTGAACAGTTACTGAGATATTAGCAGAAGGATCAGGAATATACACAGATTTACTTTTCATGATTGCACAAGTGTCTCCTGGGCTGTTAGAATGTCTAATGTCATCCAATTTTGGAGGATCACCTGTCCCATTAATTTTACTTTTTTATTTAGAAGAGAGAGATCAGCTGTGGTGTCATTTAAAGCCCACTGAGTATAGCTAGTTAAGGCCTCAATATATGTCATAAAACCTTTTTGTGGACAAGATCTGGTGGATCCCAGTAAAAGCAATCTAAAAAGAATATAGCATATTAGTTATTGGTTTAACCTGTATGATGCTTTGGGGTTTGGTACCTTCTTAGGCAACAATGAAATTAATCAAAGAATGTATAATCAAAGCATGAGCATTAGATGTTTTAGCAATTTTAACACATTGGCTCTTACGTCCTCTTATTGATGGAGTCTTGACATTTTGTCATAAATCCCTCTAGTTTTAGTTATAATTACCTCTAAAATTTTTATATTGTAAGAGAACCAGATTTATACATTATTCTGAAAAATAAACCCTCTTCTTAAGTTTTTATATGTGAACAATAATATATACTGTATTTATAAAAATTGGAGTTAGGCTTTTAGGTACAACTAAAAGGAATGAGTGAAGTAAAAGTTATTCCAATTACAGTTTAATCAATATATGTTTTGGTTATTGAGGTACAGTGCCTGGAAGGAAGACCAGAGTTGAGAAGGACAAAGAGACATGTGCCAATGTCCAGCAATCGGCTGGTTTTTACCTCTTGTCATGATTACTCAGGGCTCCTCCATGGAGATGACAGGCAGAGATGACAGTCTGATCAGAGGAAGGAGACAGGTGCCCCAAGGTTCTTCAGAAGAGATTGTGCCCAGAACACTAAGCTGGGACATGACTTTTATGTTCATTCTCCTGGATGGGCAAAATTTTAGTGTCTCATCTGACCTGAGATGGGGTATGTGTTCCTCATCTAGGATGACTTCCCTGTCTTCATCATTAGCAAACACTCATTTTCTATGAGCATAACTTAAGAGGAAGAGGTTGGAACCATCTAGAGTTCTTCCTGATTTTACATGCCTCTATAAGGGAAGTACACAGCGGGGAACATGATTAGAAGTAAAGCCAAAGAAAGGAAACTAAAGCAGAACAGGCTTGACATTTCCTCTAGAGTGCAGAGGAGGATCAGAGCCAGTCTATCTCAGTGAAACCTATCCTCCAAGATTTTGAGGCCAGTCACCAGCCTAATGCCATTTACATGGTAGAAGGAATCCTGGTTTTATTGTAGGCATGTATACTTTCTAAGTGTGAGCTAGATTTCATTTAAGAACACTCATTTTATAGAAGTTTATATTAAAGTCTGCTAAAGGTGTTCTGTTATTATTCTCTCTACTGCTATAGTCTAAATACAGTCAAGCAAAGAATACCAGTAAGTTTAGCCACTAATTTAAATGCAACATGTACAAGAACGACATAATAAAAATGTCCCATTAAAGAAATATTATAACCTTCCCATGTGTTAACTTAGATTTATCATTATTTTAACAAAACTATATTAAAGACAAGGCAATAAAAAACAATGGGCAAAAACATGTCACAAGCAATTATCGCAAGTAATTAAAAGCAACTGTCAGAGACAAAGCAAAATTTGAAGCATAAAAATTTGTTACCTAAATGAGTCCCAGTACAGTCTATGAAACAAAAGACAACTCTTACTTCTCTCCAATGATCTCAGTGGAAGACGTTTAAATGATATAGAGGAACGAAACTCCCAAACTACTAGATGTTCCATGTGAATTCATGTTCTCTAAAAATTGAAGAATGAATAATGGAGGCTATGAGCAGGATATATTCATTGAGAGAAAGAAAGTTTCTGTCTGAGAGAGACCGAAGGGGTCCCACGTGGGTTGCTACACAGCTACCATTTAAATAAAGCAGAAATTCCCTGAGACTATACCTGCTTCAGAGTAAGGAGCAGAGGTGAGATGGAGGGCAGGGGTGTTTATAATACGATTATAGTTATACGTATGTATCTATGTGTGTGTATATATATATATACAAGATAGATAACTATACTACTAATCTCTGTAAGTTCATCATAAAGGACAGTTTGTGCTTTCATTGTTTGATCATTGTTTCTCATGTCTAAATCTTATAACCTGAACAACTACTTCTAACATAATGATATGCAATATATTAACTAGTGTTAATCTCCTACTATTTGTTTTGAAATTCTGTATCATTTCTATCTTTTTGTCTTGTTTTTTAAAAAAATAATTGAGTCAAGGAGAATTTTTGTTCATACTTAGTCCACAGAGAAATATAAAGAATTCTAAGCAAATACAAGAAGTAGGATTCCTAGGTTAAGAGAATGCCATTTTAAAACTTAATATGTTGATTTCCAAAAAAATGCACCAAAAGAATACACCAACTATTGTATCATGAACACATCATAAGGTGCCATTGCTTCAGATTGCATTCACTTTCAGTATATACCCAAGAATATGGTTAAAACATTGTCATGACTAACTTTGTTTAGTATCACCGCTCTAGTTCTCTGCAGAGTAGAAATTCAACAGTTTTTGTTCACATTCTCTGTTGATGAAAGAATGAGATGAGAAAGAAATGGTCAATGCAATGAGATTTCTTTTGAAATGTGACCAAGATCTCAATCTGGCATCTCTATAAGAACGTTTCTGCCTTCCTGACAGAACATGGAAAAGAAAGGTGGTGTCTTTTTGTTGTTGTTGTTACTGAGTGTGTGTCAGAAATTAAAAGGTTCACATTTTTTTCTTAGTTGAAGGCTGAGTCTCTTTGTGTGATTGAAGTGGCAATTGCCAGGTGATTCAAATTGTGGGGAACAAATTGGAAATATCCACTCTCAAATGGCAAAGAAAATTGACAAGGAAAATGAAAGACCTGGGTTGTGGTATAAAGGCTCATTTCAAATAGATTTTAAAAAGTACAAATAGCTGGTTAGTTGCAATAAATGGAAACAAATTAATAGAATGAACATCTGTGTGCTACACCATGTTTGTGCTAGAACAGTAAGATTGAGACTTGGCGAATAAAGGTTCTAGGTTACAGAAGGAAGGAAAATGGAGGGAATTATCTTCATAGTGGATAAATTAAATTATTTAAATAAAAACTAACAAAGGTTTGAAGACATCTGAACATAAAATTTGAGTATGAAAATTTTGAAGTAAGAACGAGAGTGGTGGGGATGTGAAAACTAGCAACACATTACACCCTCTCCGGGACAGGGCATTCCCAGACACCTGGAAAACAACAGCTAGTGAAGAGAAAAGAACAAAGATCTTTAAGAGTCAAGAAAGAAGGAAGAGGAGCTCGAGAAGTCACAGAAAAACTGAAGACAACACAGAGAAAAGACTGAAGCAGTCTGGAATGTTACTCCCAGCTCTGGTGGAAAGGACCTGTCTCTCCAAACACAAAGGAAGCTCAGACAGGGTCTGCAGTCCCCAGGAGAAACAAAAGACCAGCCGTGCTATCCCCCAGAAAAGTCCACTGTAGTGCAAACTGCAAATGGATTGTAGGATTTCCCTCTGAAAGTGACTCCTTTCACACAGCAGGCTAGATTTGGAGAAGAAATCCAGTGCACCACCACCTCAGGGGTTGAAGTATTCAGGAGCCATCGGAAGAAGGAGTTCATTGGTTAAGTCTGTGCTGCTCTAGGAATCGGAAATCACAGAGCAGCTACACTTCAGGATGTCTGGGCCTCTTCGTGGGAGTCAGGGTTAAACTCTTCACAGACTCCTGGGGAAGCTAAAGCAGTGGCCAGCTCAGCTGGGGAGAATACTGCTGCGCAGCCCTTTCAGGTGCGAAGCCAGTTTGGCCGTGCGTGGTTGCCTTTGTGTCTGACCCCGCCGGCCTTCGCCCCACCTTATCATGTGGAGCACAGGCCAAGGAGCGTGCTTGCTCTACTCATGCGCCAGGGTGATCATGGTGCTCCTCTGCCTGGACGGTTACCACACGCCAAGGGGTGCAGACAGTGGCTTCTGCAGGAAGGAGGTCACCTCTCATGCCCACAGGTCATGGGACTGTGTTAGGTAGAGATGGCAGTGAACCGGAGTGC
>RJWT010000229.1:0-25288 GCA_004365215.1 Cuniculus paca | reverse complement strand
TTTCTTTTCTTTTCTTTTCTTTTCTTTTCTTTTCTTTTCTTTTCTTTTCTTCTTTTCTTTTCTTTTCTTTTCCTTTTTTCTTTTCTTTTCTTATCTCTTTCTTTCATTTCTTCTTTCTTCCTTTCTTCCTCTTTCCTTCTCTTTCTTTTTGTAATTTTTCTTTATTCATTTCCTTTTCCTTTTTCATTTGCTCCTTGTTTTATTCTTTTCCTCTTTTTTCTTATCGTCTGTTAATTTTACCTTATTCTATTAACTTTCTTTTATTCCTTTTAGCTCATTTTTCTCTTGTCATTATTGTCATCTTCCTTTTATTTAAAATTTTACTTCTCATTTTTTGTTTTCCTTGAAGATTTTTTTTTTTTTAATACCGGGCATTGGACTCATGACTTGTGCTTATGAGGCAAGTGCTTGAACCGCTGAGCTAAATTCCCAGCCCCTATTTTTTGTTTTCCTATCATCTCCCTTTTTATTACTACAATTAAGCTTTATTAATTTTTAGAGGTTTATTTGACTAAATGTTACTACTAAGTTGTTTTCTATTGTTAATGGTGACAGAGTTGTTGAACTTAGTAGATATTTACTGTATATATTTAGTGTGTCTTTGTACCTATCATTGTAGGTTTCTCTGCTATTGATAAGAATGACACATTATACATTTTATAGTTTCTTATGGTGTTGCAATATTCAATTTGTCTCAACTCTATTATTATTGCTGCTTACTTTGCTATAGTCAATGGTGGCATAATTGTTGATGTTGATTGTTTTTATTAAATCCTAATATCTGGTCTGTCTTTGTGTCATCAATATTACCACTGTTTCTTTTTCCTTTACTTTTTTTTTTTTATTCTTTCCATGTGATACTGGGAATCAAGCCCCAGAAGAAGGTTTAACAATAGTAAAATCTTCAAAATCTTCAAATAGTGCACTGAGTAGGATGAAGAGGTGTGTTAACACCAAAGCATAACCAAACACAAGAGCACATCACAAGGAGACAGATTCTAACAAAAGAGAGCTACGAAAGGATAGAATTTCTCTATCTCAACTGATCTTCAATTTGCAATACCAAAAATGAAAAACTAACTGATCTTCAACTTGCAATACAAAAAATGAAAAAAACATGAGACTCAAGTTGTCTCCCAAAAACTCTCAAAAGTTGAGCTCATGGACAATAAAGCAATTACAGGCAAAAATCCCTCAAAAACCAGAATGTGAAAATGTTTGAAAAGCAAAAAGTAAAAATAAATAAATAAATAAGCAATTTTATAAGATGTTCAGGGAGCTTAAAGAGAATTTTATTGAACAGATAAGCAATTTTACTAATAAAAGTTTTGATGATCTCAAAGAAGAAACAAGAAAATACAAGATATGAATGAACAGTTTGTTTAAAAAATTAGAAAATACAGAAAAGAAAGCAAGCATAAATGCAAGATACAAAAAACTCAAAGGAACATATAGCTTCAACCAATATGACAGAGCATCAGAAATTGAAGATAAGTTGTTATAGAAGATCATAAAATCAATGATACCTTAAATATGATAAAAGAACATGAAAGCTGGATCCAATAATTGCTAGATGACTCAAAAAAGAAAACACAGTATCAGACTTGCAGGAATAAAGACAAATTTAAATGATGACTAAAAAGTTATAAAATTTGTGTATTGGAATTATAGTACAAAATTTTCCAAATCTAGTGAAATAATTCAAAATTTAAGTACAAGAGACAAATGGCACTTCAAATAGCTATGACAAGAAAAATAGTTTCCATCTCATACTATAATTGAATTTTTCAGAAACTCAACAAAAGGGAGAATACTAAAATTTTTAAAGAATAGCAACAACTTACTTACAAAAGAAGCCTATGTTGAGTTGGGCATGGTGATGTATACTTGCAATCCCAGCACTTGGGAGGTAGAGGAAAGAGGATTGCTGAGTTCAAGGTTAGCCTGGGCTGCATAGTGAGACCCAATCTCCAAAAACTGCCCCCCCAAAACAAAACAAAAGACATTAACAACAAATAAAACCTATCAGAAATACAATGAATTTCTCAGCAAAAACCCTAAAGTCCAAAAGAGCTTGGCTGATGTTTTTCAAGCCCTAAAACAAAACAATAATCAACTCAGACTTCTGCATCCTACAAATTTAGCTTGCAAAACTGACAAGAAAGTAAAGGTTTCTCACGACAAAGATATCCTACAGAAATACATGATCACTAAGCCAGCACAGAAAATACTCAAGAGAATCTTCACAATAGGGAGTACACCAGTACCAAAGGACCCACAGGAAAGTACACATCTATTGGTAGAGTAGTTAAAAGGGAAAAAAAAAAAAGGAATCAGCACTGGAAAAGTAATGAAATGGATTTAATAAACACTTTATAATAACAACTCTCAGTCACAATGGTGTTCAGTCTGTTCTTAAAACTCACAGACTTGCAGACTGGATCAAAAAATGCAAGAATATTGCCTGCAGTAGACACATCTCACCCAAAAGAAAGCTCACAGACTAACAGTGAAAGAATGGAAAATACTATTCCATGCCACTGGAGCTTAAAAACTAGCAGAATAGCTATCTTATATTTAGACCCAGGATATTTCAAGTCAAAACTAGACAGAAGAGAAAAGGTGAACACTACATACTAATGATGATAACAATTCATCCAAGTGAAACAACAATAAATATAAATGTTTATGCACTAAATTATGGCACACCCAACTTTGAAAAACAGAAATTAATACACATAAAAGGACAGCTAGACACCAGTGCGATCACAGCGGTGAACTTCAGCTCTCCACTCACAGTTAGAAAGGTCAGCCAGTCAAAAAAATTAACTGAGTTTTTCCTCAAAATATTTTTCTTTAAGTGAATATTATTGTAAATTGTTTGCAAATCATTGCTCTAATCAAAAAGTATTTGTTAAATACTAACAATTTAATTTTTCACTGAACAAGTTAAAAAATGAAATATAAATGAAATATAAATGATTAATACAACCTCCCTGATTCCTACGTCTTTATAGTTTTATTAAAAACATCACCATGACATCTAGATGTCTGTTTCAATTATCTGTATAAATAATGCTTCCAAGGAAGCAAAAAAATCCACATTTTGTGAAAACACTAATTTCTGCTTTGTACTTGAGTTCATCCTATATCTAAAACATCTAAATAGAGTCAGGTAAGTAATGGAATATACCAACCCAAGAGTTAAGGGAGAGTTCTAGATTAGAGAAAAATAGTTGGAAATTACAACTATGTAAATTGTATTTAAAATAATTGAAACAAATGAGTCTTTTGGGAGAAAAGTTTATCGAGAGAATAAATGTGTATCTGGTCAGCAAATTCAGTCAACAAAAATAAGCATGTTGAATAAATATACTTTTTTGGAAAGGATAAAAATGAATATTCCATGTAATAAATAGCAGATTAGTATTGATGCTCCATGAAAAGAATTTAAAATAAATTCAATCTTTTAGGTTATGTGAATTTTAAAATAAAAGATCTTGTAGTTGATTAGATACAGACATAAGAACATTGATGTTCAAATGGAAGTATGTTAGATAAGTATGATGACATAAAAGAAGAGTAAAGAAGTACTAAAAATGATAAATCAAATGACTTTGATTGAACAATAAGGGTGTACAAGTAAGAGTCTTCATGATTAAAGAAACTGGAGGAAGATATATGAACAAAGGAGATGGAGGAAGTGAAACTCAGTCTATACTGAGCTCCAGGTTATTTCTAAATCTCTCCGTGCACACTCACCTCAGAAAATGTGCATTTGCTAATCTCTTAAACCCAGTAGTCACCAAACCTTAGTCTTCATTGTTTCTTACAGTTCTAGTGTTCACTCAGACCTCAAATTCTCAATGTCAACTCTTTCTATCCTAAAATTTGAATACATGAGGCCATTAGAAGAAAAGCAAAGCAATATTGACAAAAAGAAAATCTGTGGGCAAATACACGTGATGAAAATAAGATACAAAAATTTTCAACAAAACACTAGCAGATCAAATCCAATAAGATTAAAAAGATAATTCATCATGATTAAGTGAGATTTATCCCAGACATAAAAAGATGGTTCATGTACAAATTGGTGAATGTAATACATCACATCAGCATAATGCAAGATAAACAACATATTATCTCAATAGTTGTGGGAAAAAATTGACAAAATTCAACATATATTTGAGATAAAAATGCTGAACAAATTAGGCATAGAGGAATATAACTTAATGAAGCCCGTATGTTATAAATTAACAGCTAACAAATAGGTGAGGAATGAGAAAAGAATGTATAGAACAAGATCAGGAAATCTACCTCAAAAAATTAAATATAGATCATATTATCTACCCTTAAGTATATAGCCAAAGAAAATATAATCTGTATGTCAAAGAGACAGGGACACTGCCATATTCATTGTAGCACTATTCACAACAGCCAAGAAACGGAAACAGTTTAAGTGTTTATCAACTGATGAATTAATTACACAGTGTGATATATATAGATAGATAGATAGAGAGATGATCTATAGATATCATCTATATATTATGAAATATTATTTAGCCTCAAAGATAAAATTGTTATTTTGGATGACATGAATGGAATTGGAGACCAATACATTTTGTGAAATAAATCAGGCACAAAAATCAAGTACTATATTGTGACTTACACTCATCTGTGAATTCTTAAAGTAAGTTTCATAGAATATGAGAGAACAATGGTGGTTTCCAGAGCTTTGCAAAATTTCAGGGTGGATAAGGAAAGTTTGATCAATGCATACTAAGACACAGATAGCAGCAAGAAGTTCTCAGGTGGTATTGCACATTGAAGGAACTATCAATAACAGTAGTGTACTGTGCAGCATTTCAAAAAGCTAGGAGAAAGAAATTTGAAAGATTTTCACTATAAAGAAATACCAAATGTTTGCAGGGATAAGTTTGTTTAACCTGATTCAAATATTACCAATGTATGCATAAAAACACACATGGTACTACACTTAGATTTACAACTTTTATATTTGTATTTATCAATTAAAACAAATAAATAAATTTCAACAAGTAAATGAAATGCACACTATGCATTCCTAATTTATCCTCTGATTTATTAATTTATGTGAAAAATTTCTATCACTACATACTATATAAAACAAAATATATCTTTGTTAATTCTTTACTGCCTTTATCCATACTAAAACTGAAATTCAAAAGGGGCATTGTTTGTTCCTTTCTTTTCAATATTCCCTTTAATACTTCACCTGAATCTAGAATGCTAACACAAAGTTAATTTTGAAAATGTGTGAGTTTATTTAGACATATCAAATGTACATAAGTTTAAGATATTTTTGCATGATAGTTGTATTTATATTTACATTTTGAGTATTGAAAACAAAGCTTTACAAGTGTCCACATTAATTAACAGAGATATTTTTGTGAAGAGGTAGATATTTTGCCTACTACATTTCTTTACTTTAGTGGTTTGCAATTCTGATCTTACGTTTCAACAAGTATTTTTACAAGCTGAGTTGTCTTAAACTATTTTGCTAAAATACATGTATAAACATGGAAATATGCTAAATTTTAGTTGGACTCTTTAGTACACCTAACAACCAGTAACATAATAATGTCCACTTTGCCAGTTATAACATGGATATTTTAAAGCATCATGAAAAGACTCAATGCAAAGTTAATACTCATTTTATCCTGACAAATGATTTTTCTTTCAATTACTATTTTTGAATAAATGTTACGTGTCTCTAAAAAGCCACAAAATGTCACAAAAGAATACACAGGCTTATGGCCTAGATTCATTTGGCATTGTTCTTGGAAGGCACAATTTATTTTCATAATCAAGACCTCTCACTGAAGACTTTTCTCACATTGGATACATGCCTGCTTCATCTAGGTGGAAACTGACTAATTGCTAGGACAACAGATGGATCTATTCAATTGATGTGCCTCGCTGCCAAATAAGCCTTAAAAAGCCTCAAATTAAAATAAAGTACCACCAAAATCAGTGCTTGATCACACTGAATATGTAAATATGAGAATGTTCATTCATTCTCATCTTTCTTAACTGCAGAAAATTAGAAATAGAAAATTAACTGGGATGGGGCAATATTCTCCAAAATTCTGCTATAAGGAAGAATGTTGAAAATCTATCCAATGAAAATAATCTTAAATCATTAGTGCCTCTGCCAACTAAATCACTGTTAGACCAGACGAAAGATGTTTGTTTGTTTTTAATTTTAACAGTATTACAAATATGGTAACCAACAATCACAAAGGTCTTATGAGTGTTTGATTATATTTTTAAATTTCAGATATTTTGACATATTATACAGATTTTAACAATTTCCTCACCAAAATGACAAACTCTTCAAATTTTTCCTGAAGTCTTCAGTGAGTCAAGTGGCCTGTGATACTCACATAAGTGTCCTTGAATTGCAATCACGAATCATTCATTACCCATAAGAGACCATAAACTCACATAGACAAGGGTAAATGTCAATTTCTAGATGTACCTAAGGAAGGTTGGAGAGAAGAATTACTCTTTGCCAAGATGGTTTAATGCTAGGAAATGGGGTCTGAAATCATAAAAAAAAAATTAAAATGATAAGAAAATTTATTTATGTGTTTTGTTTGAAATATCAGGGACTGGCTAGCTTATAATTTATGTAATGTATGTGTGGATATTCATGAAACTTTTGCTTTGGATTCCATTTGTAAATAAGAATGCTAATTTTTGTTAGTTCTTTGTAGATTTAGAACAGTGCTCTTAAATTCATACATGGAATATTTTTTGATAGTTCTGTAATATATCTCTTACAGAAAAAAAAAACCTCCAATTAAAAAGTTAGAGGGCAAATAGAAAAGGACTAAAATTTATGTAGCTTGAAGGGCACATTTTGATACAGTAATTCAGACTGGTCCTCCTGCAAAAGTGGGAGACCACAGTTTTGGAGGATTAGCTGGTGAGGTGGGGTCCGGTTGATCATCGTCTCAGTCCTGCTGCCACAGTTCTGGAATCTTTAAGGCTGAGGGATGGTTTTTGATTCCAGAAAAAGATTATTTTTCTCTGTAATGGTCTGAGTAATATAGGGCTTCAATCTTTCTAGAATCCAGGCAAACACACATTTAGGACAATGGTGGTAGATGTTTGGGTGTATCAGAACGTCCCAGCAAACAACTTACCTTGCTCTTCTCACCCTTGAAGGTTAACTAGCACTTGTTAATTGAGGATGACCATGTAGATCATCTTATTCAATGAGCTTGTAGACAAACACTCCCTGAAAGATAAACATACAGTTATGTAGAGTGGTGAAGAGAATTGACATGTTTACAGTAACATAGGTTATAAAATGAAAGTCGAACTTTGTTTTGCTATTAAAACTTAGATGAAGTGTCGTGATTCTTAACAAAACTGCCTGTTAAGTCTCTAAATTTCTAAGAAGGAGAAACAAACCATGTTTTCAATGAGTAACATGAAAGGGTCCAGAGTTCTGCCTATTCCCCACCCCTATTATTGTCCCCACCTATCTTATAACTGCATTATCCCCCCCCTCAGAGACTATATTCTCCTTTATTTTGAGGAGGAAGTGACAGAAAAGCTCTCATTCTCTCTTTTTTCTGTTTTTCAACAATGCTATTAATTCTTTTACCCACTAGTTATTCTTTCCTTTTGGGAACTTAAGACCGAGTAAGTAATCAAAATTAACTCGCTTTTACTCTGAAAAGACAGTCAAGTCTTCTCAAGGGCTACTTTTTGATACACATGAAGGAATTTTCAGTTTCCTCAGATCTTTGATTGCTGTATCATCTGCTAGGATGGGCCATAGTTAAACTTGAGGATGGGACTTTTTTCAAAATATGGACACATTTCCCTTATCAGGGGCCCTCCTTTTAGCACAATGTACATTAGTTACCTGCTGTCCTCTGGGATTCCAAAGGCTCCCTTCTCAAAAGGTTAAGATGACAGACTAGAGTGGTGGAACCTTTTCACAGGGGTCTTCTCATGCTCTGGTTCCTGGCTAACCTTAGAGGGCAAGGGCTAAAATATTGACTGTTCACTTAGACCTTTTTATTTTCTTGGCTTTGGTCTCCAAGTCTCCAGTGTTGAACACTCAGAAGATCAGTCAGATGTGTTGAAACATGGGAATAGTAAGTCTTAATCCTATTTCAATTTCCTCTGACTACTGGGAATTGGTGTCATATTCCACTTTCTTACAGGGATCTTATAGTCTATCATTTTAAAATACCCCCTTCAGCCATGTCTTGCTGAACAGCCCGTGTCAGCAGCCCTGTGCCCTCCCCCTCAGAGTACATTTAAGCTCGCGCCTCACCTTTGTCTTCAGAGAATCAGCACACACATGCTGTGTGCTGGTTCCCCCATGCCCTATCTTATCTCTTTCCTCCCTTTTCTCTGCGCTGCTCATATCTTTTTCTAGCCACCTCAGATTGAGTTAAAAAAAAACCAGCTTAATCACTAATCACTTAAACAAACACTGACTCTGTTAATACACATTTCCTAGATAAACAAAAAGCTAATAGCAGAAAGCAGTAGAAATCATTCTAATAAAATGCAAACCTTTGTTACATAGGTCAATTTTTGTAAAATTTTACAAATGGTAGACCAACATTTTAAAAAAATATAGTTTTTTTAAACAAAATTAGATTTTATATTAGTTTTACCAATTTTGTTTTAAAAATTCTTTAAATAAATTCAAAATTATAGTCAACCCTACCTTACATTTGAATTTTCTCTCATAAGTTTCACCTCTTAAAAAGCATTCTGCAACTTATATTAACTTTCTGTGCTTGTCCTCATCTCTCTTTTTTCATTCTGGTGGAACAAAATCTCACCATACAAGATCCTTTCTCATCAAAAACATTTTCTTACACATATCATCCTATATATATCTTCCTCTTTTTACTGACTGCTTTCTTTCTAGCTGGTTCTCAGTTTTTAAAATTCACCTTTAAAACAAACTTCACAAAAATGTTTGAAATTAGACTTAATATCATAAAATATATTCTCTTTAAATAGAAGCATACCTTCTCTTTTTTGTATAATAGCACATGAGAATTTTAACTCTTTGTAAGTTCATATCGAATGAACAGTCAAGAAGATAGCAATCCTAAACTCTTTTCTTACATACTAAGTTATGAAAACACATTTAATGGAACCAAGTATACTTAGATGTTCTTTTATGAATATTTATCTCATTAGTATTTAATGTAATAATAAAACGCAATATATTAGATCAACATAATAAACATTAATTTATTTTTTGTCAAAGAAATGCCTAAAAATTGCTTTACTTGAAATACAGAAAGCAATGAACATTGTTTATTAAATTTTAACACAGATGATTATTATCCTAATTAGCTAACAACCTAGGCAAAATATAATTTACCAACTTTAAAGTCATCTTAGGTTTTATTTTAACAATTTAAATTAACTCTGTTAAAAGTTTGTATAAGTCGGGCCAGAGATTTAGCTCAACGGCTTAAGCACCTGCCTGGCTAACACAAGGTCATGAGTTTGATCCCTGGTACCAAAACAAACAAACAAAAAAAAGTTTGTATAAGTCATGTGATCAAAAGTCATTTGGATGAATTACAAAAATATCTGTTTTTCTATATTCCATTACACAGACACAAGACCTCTGTACATATCAATGATGATCATATACAAACCCTTAGATTACCAAATATAAAGGTTTTAACGCACAAGTTTTATGGAAATCTTGAGCCTAGTAGTCTTTATTGCAATTGTTTGTCTGTTTTTTCTTTTACTTATTTATGTATTTATTTATTTTTGTCTTTTTCAGACAGGGTTTCACTATGCAGTTCAATATGGCCTTGAACTCACTTTGTGGCCCAACCTGACCTGGAACTCATAGCAATCTTCCTGTCTCAGCCTCCTGACTGCTAGACTTATGGGCGTGTGCCACCATGCCTAGCAACTGTTGGATTTTTAAAAGATCTTTTTGACTTTTTTCTTTTAATTTCATTTTAACCATTGTGTTTCAGTTAGGGCTTGCTGGGATACCCAGACAGCAATTTGAATAACATTTTTTTCTTTTTTCCCTTTCAAGAGAGACAACTGATAAATAAATTGAATTTTATAAAAAAGGAATTCAGAGAACCAAAATGAAAACAAAGAAGATGAGCTGGAAAATGTAAAAGTGGAGCAGTTGCAGTAGTAACTTTCAAAAATTTAAAGCAATATAACTTGCTGCGTTTTGAAAAAAATTTTTCTTTCTTTCTTTCTTTCTTTCTTTCTTTCTTTCTTTCTTTCTTTCTTTCTTTCTTTTTCTTTTTTTCCCCAATGCTCAGTACATCTTTGTTAGATGCTTCTCTGTTGACTGTTGCATGAGTCTGTACTAGGGACATGGTTTGAGTCAGAATAGACTACTGATGGAGATTCCTTCTCAGAGGGTTACCAATAGCCCAGATATCTCATTTTGTGGGTCTTAAAAAGTCCCAAATGCCAAATGTTTTGGGTTAGCTCAATGTTTTGGGTGACCATCCCTTCATTTGTGTCTTCCAGATGAGCTACTATAGTCCTATCTAACACAGAAATAAGGAATGTTTTCCTGAGATAGTTCCCTATGAGACCACTGTATGTCATGGAGCCAGTTACCCCTCACACCTCTGGGAAGGTCCTAGTGCCCTGGGGCCACTCAAAGTAGGCCAGAGGAAACATTTGCCCCTTCTTTTTGGAGCCCAGAGACCCTCATACAGAAAGGTTAACGGGACTGATTCTGCAGCCACAAATTTTCAGCCTTTAGCAGGTCAATTAGCATAAACAGACAAAAGAATGTATAAGAAAGTTACATTAAATCAACCATCACCACTAATACAAATTAACGAGGCAGACAAAAGACAAGTAAAAGGTAAATACAGCCACGACCCACGCAAGGACGATGGAGACACTCTGCCACGAAGAAGTTTATTTGGCGCAAGAAAGGGGTCCTCTCGCTGACAGACTGCGACCCAGAGGGGAGGATGTGAGGGGCTTATACGCATAAAAAGCACAGCGGGGGGCCTAGGCGCACGGGCCAGAACAGCCACCCAGCAGGGCCTAATGGGTGCATTTGGGGGTGGAGGTGCAAAACACAGGAACATCGCTGGTCTCTGTGGTTGCTGAAGTTCTTGGGAAAGTCCTTATGGTAGGTGTTGCTGCTGCGAGTAGCCTGCTCAGGCTAAAAGGCTGCACCCTTTCATTTCTTCCCCGCAGCGCCAGAAGCTCAGTGCTCCTTCAGAAAGTATATAGAACACATAAAACAATTACATTAAGTCAGATCACACTTTTAGAAGCATTCTCTGTGTGGTATTACAGCAGCAGTAAGTTTTATTTTGTTGTTATATGTGTATAGCTAGAATTTAGAGAAGTTTCCTAGAATTCTCCCCAGGGACGTACAGACATAAATTTCAACAAAGACGTAGCTCACAACTTAGTTTCTGCTCGCTGCAGTCACTCAGCCTTGAAACCTCTGATTCGCGAGCCAGTTCGTTTACGGCCCAAGTAGCGATCCTTGCAGATGACAGCTATGCAGTGGTGAAACACTGTTTCTCCTCTCCAGCTGTCCTCCCAGGGTGTCTGGTGTGCCACTACAGAAATTTAAAAGAGCCCAAATGACAGAACAAATTCACTTATCGAATACCAATATCCTAAGTGCAGAAGCCCAAAAAATGCTCAATAGACAGGGGAAACTTCTCTGTCAACTAGAAATCCCCTCAACTCAATACTCCTAGAAAAGCTCAAATGATGAGAAAGAGAGAGAGAGGAACTGAGAGACTGAGAGATAGAGAGAGTAACAGAGAAACAGAAAAAATTTAATATCAGAAGGGGTTTTTTCAGTGGTTTAAATTTGACAGCTTATAACCCTAACCCTAAAATTTCATTTTTCTGTTCTTAGTAAAAGTCCTGACAGGTTCTTTAGTGTCCTAAGTAAATTTGAAGTTGAGAGGCATGGAAAGGGGAAAAAAAGATCAGACTACCAATGGTAAGGTCAACTTTCCAGCTGGCGACCACCTGTTTAGTGCTCAATTCAGTGAGTTAAGGCCTCAGGGTAAATTCTGTTGCAGGTTGGAATTGACCCACATTCGGGTGCTAAAATATGTCACTGGTTTGTATGGGCCTTAGCAGAAATGGAAATTAATGCTAATGTACAATTTTACAGAAAAATAAAAGTTTTAGTGAGAAAGTTAGAAGATAGGAAAGGACACCAACTTAGCTCAATGGATGTGCTTCTGATTGGCCCCAATACCTGATAATATTTAAAAACTTTTATTTAATGTTTTAATTGAAAATCTCCTTTTTCTCTGTATATATTTTTCTTATTACTCATGTCTTTCTTATGAAAGGTAAATCTTGATGCATCATGAGTCTGTTCTCTTTCTAAATTGCAGTGGTCTTACATATTTTAGTATAAGAAAACTTTATCACTTCATAAGCACTAAATAAGTGACATACTAATACATTCAGGTTACATTAAAAATAAATTTTAAGCTAAAAAAATTTTCTCTAAAGTAACAATAAACTCTTGAATGACAAGACTGCATTAGGTTAGAGAATAATATAGTAATTTTCTACTATGTTTAATAAAGGACTGTAATAATGCTTTAAATTAATATGATTCTGGTTCTTTAATGTTTCTATGTTAGCAGTATTTCCCTAATCCTTGGAATATGTGAAGTCTAGGACTCCTCTGACTACAGAGTCAAAAAAAAAAAAAGTTGCCTATTCTTCTCCTGCAGCAACACATAATCAGAATATCCATGGGAAATGCAAAAGTACTTGCCAGAAAAACATGTAAATTACAATCCTTCATCTTTAACAGGTTTGTCTCTTGGGAAACATTGATCTAAGAAACAGCTGTGGTTAACAAAGTAGCAGTTTCCCCATTGTAACTCTAAGACAGAGAACCCAGGGGAGCCCTACTTTGTTAGCAACTATTCCAAAGATTAAGGTAGAACATCATCCTAGGATCCTTCTTAAAATAGTCCTTGCTTTCATGAGCATAAACATGATATGGCCTCAAAACTTAGTATTATAATAAAGGGGAATAAGAAGGACTCTATTTAACAATTTGTGTTTGTTCTGTCTTTCAACCTTCCAAATCTTTTTGGAGTAACCAATTACAAGAACTCTGTTATCATTCACCTAATAAATGTTATGGTATACACTAGAAAACGTTGTGACTAGTCTATTTATAGTTTTATACCTAAAGCTATATAAAAAATCTTTATAATTCAGCAATCCAATGCAGCTACGGATACACATTGACTAAACTTACTTACATTTTTTTGTTTATCTATCTGTTTAATTTGTTTTAATAACTGCAGCTGCACCATTAAAATTTTTCTGAGCTTAAAATAATTTCATTTTCTCTTTTAATTGTTGTTCTCATTAACTTCTAGCTCTTTTGGTATGTTACATAGAGTACTTGTCTAAGTTTTCAGGAGTAACCACACTTCCTTAAAAAATTAAAAAGGTAAAAACGAACCAAAAAAAAAAAAAAACAAACAAACTCATAGGCTCCAGGCCTATATGGGGGTTACAAATAAAAACTTTAAGGTTTGGTAATGTAAAGATTTCGAATGATTTGGTTAATGTATATGTTTCTGTGTGTTAACATTCAGATATAATTAACCCTCTAAAATTTGTACATAAGTTTCCTTATAGGTAAAGAGACACACTTGATATTAACTCAGATACTCTTGGTTCACATGGTTGACCAGTGAGATGGCCGAAATTGCTAAGATAAGAGTAAAAATGACTTTAAAGCTGGTAACATGTGAAGGAAAGAAAATGGTGGAGTGATCATAGGTAGTAAAACTCAGCCTCTCAGAGATCTGGAATCCAGACACTGGGAAATAACAATTTGTCCAATAAAAAAAGAGAAACAGATCACAGGGAAGCAGGCAGGAACTGAGAGAAATATTTACATGATTCAGAGTAGTTGAAAAAGTGGTCCACAGTGCAGAGGAAATAAGGAAACCTTCTGCACTCTCTCCCCAGCTTTCACAGCTCACAAGCAGGAGAAACGAGCCTCCCAGAAGCAAAGTAAGCACTCAGGGCGGGGAGATCCATGGAGAAAAGGTGGCTGAACCCGTTGCTTTTACATACTTCAAGAAGAGTGGGGGGATTTGCACACTTAGTTCATATAACAAGCAACAGCTGGACAGGGATTCAAGTACATCCTACCCCCGAGTATTTGGACAGCTTCTGTTTCAGGAAGGAGGTGATTATTTCAATCTGGGATTTAGAAAAACTAAAAATCAAAACAAAAAAAAAACCTTCTCTTCAGAACTCTCAGTGTTACCCTTCCACAGTGACTGAATGGCACAGCCACAGAAAATGCCATGGACAGAGGGTGGGCTTAAAAGAAATTCCCTGAGAAGTTTAAACTCAGTGCAGGCAGAGCACAGGACCCACACCCTGGAGTGAGAAATGAGGCCAGACTAGAGTTGCACGCAGAAATAGCTGGGTCTGAACATTAAACCTTGTAGCCCTTGCCCTGCAGCCTATATCCAACCAAGATGCAAGGTCCGAGTGCCTTCCCTTTCTACCAGTAAGATCAAGGACTCGTCTCAGTGCAGATAGTCTCACAGCCAGAATAAGCTGAGGGGCCTCTGGAGTGGGGAGCACACCTCAACACCCATGGGCTATAAGGCTAGGGGGAGAAAACTGAAGCTCTCTGGACTCCAAAACTGTGGATCTTAGAAGAAAGTCATTCTTTCAAAAATAAAGAAAACAATGTTTTTGCTGCTTTTGTACATATTTTCTTTTTCCTTTTTTTCTCCTTCATTTTCTTACATTTTCACTTTTGTTTTTTATTATTATTTTCATTTTTTCTATTTTTATTTTTCACATTATTTATTTTCCCCTTTTTTCAATTATCTTCTATTTCTCACTAGTTTTATTTTATGTTGCATTTATCTAATTCTACAGATATCTTTCTACTTCATAGTTGGATCCTTTGTCTAACTTTACTCTTCATTGCACCTCCCATTGTTTAACTTTACACATTTTTCTTTTGCACTTCTCCCATGCTTTGTTACTCTTTAGAAAGTTACTGAACTCTATGCTACTGATGTTAGGTTCCTTTCTATCATCAGTGGAGATATAACTGTTGCATTAAGCAGATATTTGCTGTATGTCAGTATCTACTTTATCATAGGATTTACACTACAATTGTGTAGATTCTTTTCTAAGCTTAAGTACAGTATGTTATTCTTATGAAATTTTAATATTTAACTCTTCTTGAATTCTATTACTGCTGCTAATTTATTTGATTTTTCCAGGTTCCCATAGTTGTTGCTATTATTAGATTTTCTTTGTACACCAATATTCAGATGAATTTTGTGATATCAACTATACTGTAGTCCATTCCTAGAGACTTGGATGCTGGGTCAATTACATTGCACCCTTCAGATCTTGGGGCAGAGGCAAAGGACAACAACCAGCTATAACTGGAAAAGCAGACAAATTAAATAAATTTCCATGTTTTCAGCAATGTCTTTTCACTATAAGCAACTGCCTGCCTGAGCACAAAACAAAGCAGAACGAACAAAGCCAATCCATGGGACACTGATGGGGAAGAAAGCAAGAGTCATGCAGCTATTAGAAAATATAACAGAGTAAATTAAAAACAGATCAGTGATGTGCTTGTGGGATCATGGAAAAAATAAGTAATCAGATAATGAAGATAACAAAATCATTGGGGAAGTTAGAAGAAACACTAATAAATAGCTAGCTGACATAAAATGATACAAAATATGAATAAACAGTTTACCAAAGAACAGAAGTTCATAAAATAATTTCATAAATAAATCCAGGAAATTAAAAATTACATTGAAGGTATGGAAAGGAAAAGTGATCAATATAAGGAATGAGTATCAGAATTTGAAAATCAGCATGTTTTCAAAAACCTTAAAAATAACAAGAAAATTTTAAAAATATTTAACTTGAAGTAAATGATGCAAGAAGACTAATTTAAGATTAATTGGAATAACTGAAAAGCCAAGACAACACTAAGGGCATTGAAAGGTATTTACAAAAATGGTAGCAGATGTGCAGGAGTGGTGGCATACACCTGTAATTCCAGCTTGGGGAGACTGAGGCAGAAAGATCACTGGAAGTTTGAGTCCAGCTTGAACTATATAGTGAGACACTGTCTCAAAAAAATTGTAGCAAAAATATTCCAAATATTGGGAAAGAATTAAGCATACATATTAGCCAGGCATACAGAACCCCAAATAACCATGAGCATCATAGTCAAAAAGCCAGAAGTCCAACACAGGGATAGAATCTTAAAAGTTTTTAGGGAAAAGAAATGAATCCCTAATAAAGATAAATCCTTTAGAATTATAGCATACTTCTCAACACAAACATCAAAGGCTAGGAGAACTTCAAGTGGAGTGCTTCAAACACTAAAATATAACAACCTCCAAACCAGACTTACATATTGTACTGAACATTCATTCAAAATTAATGGGAATATAAAGTATTTCTATGACAAGGAGCATCTCAAGAAATTCATGACCAAAAATCCAGTACTAAAAGAAAGCTCAAAATAGAAACAATGAAGCCAACAATGAAAAAAACAAATTTAAGAGAATGAATACACAAAGCAGGATGAACAGTTGAAGAGAAGAGGGAGGAATCGGCAACAGAAAAATAATGCCATGACATGAATGAGTTGGGATATTGCAGTAATAACTCTCAATATCAGATGTCTCAGTTTCACAATTAAAAAACACAGATTAGAAAAATGGATCAATAAAAAATATCCAACAATACATTGTATAGAAGAAACATTTAACTCAAAAAGAAATACATGTATTAAAAATGAAGAGAAGGAAAACAATAGTCCACATAAGTGGAACCTGGGTAAAACAAGAGTAGCGTACCTTAGTTCAGAAAAGTCAAATTTAAGCCAAATCTGATCAGAAGAGTCAAACAAGGTCATTACCTATTCATTGTAGGAACAAATCAACAAGAAAAGATGACAATTATAAAGATACATGCACCAAGCACCAACTCTTCATGATTAACGCAATCATGATGTACTGGAAACATGTACTGAATTTTTTTTAAGAATGATGACATGCTTTCATTCAAATTTTTAACTAATCAATATTTTCATGTAAAATAATGTTTTCATAAATGTGATGTCTATTGTTTTCTGTGTATAATTGCTTAAGAATTTTTCCATAAATTATATATATATATATATATATATATATATATATATATATATAAATGTGATGGCTTAGTTACTTTTCCTGTTACTGAGACAAAATACCCAACATCCAAAGTTAAAGGAAAGACAGGCAGTCGCCAGGCCTGCCCCCACATGGCATCTGAAATGCTTCCCACCATTGGTAGCCAGTGCAGGCTGGGAAAACCAGCAGCCAGCCCCACAACCAATGGCCACCATCAGATACTCATAGCCAGCACTGGTCAGCAGAACCAAACAGTCATGTTTTGGAGAAATAGTAGCGAATTTGGAAAGAGTCTGGGATCCCACTACCTGCTTGTCTGGAAGAACCCAGAAAAATATCAAGATGAAGAAGCAAAATGCAATCTTTGACCTCTAACCCATGCAGAGCAAGTCCAGGAGATATAAACACAGAAGACATTGGGAGTCACATACCTGAAGTTTCTGAAGTGATGGCAACTGAAGAAAAGAAATAGCTTGATGAGACTATAAAAGAAATTAGAACAGAAATAGTATCACAGGTAAAAGAAGACATGAAAAACATAATAAAAAAATTGCTAAGCCTCTTTAAAGAAGACATAGATAAAAAAAGAGGAGCATAGGAAAATGAGTGAAACCTTGAATGCACAATATAAGATCAGGAAGTAACAATTCAACAGCTATTAGAAAATTCAAAGAAGTATAATTTAAGAATTAAAAATGTGAGTGAAAAAGCAAGGGTCGACACAAATGACATCAGGACCTTATTTACAGAAATAATTTCTGAGAACTTCCCAAGCATAGAAAAAGAAAGTGACATTCAAATAAGTGAGGCATATAGAACTCCAGCTAGCCATTACCAAAACAAATCTATACCCAGACATATAATAATCAAGATCCTAGAAATTCAATACAAGAACAGAATATTAAAACCTGTTAGAGAAAAGAAACAGATCACCTATAAAGGAAAACCCTTCAGAATCACAGCAGACTTCTCAACACAAGCCATCAAGTCAAGAAGAGGCTGGAGTGAAGCATTGAAAGTCCTGAAAGAAAACAACTCCCAACCCAGACTAATGTACCCTGAAAAACTTTCTTTCAAAATTAATGGAGAAACAAGATACTTCCATGATAAAGAACAACTGAAGGAATTCATGACCAGCAAGCCAACCCTACAAAGAATATTGAAGGACATTCTAGAGAAAGATAAAAATGACCATACTTCCAGAAACAGTGGCAGAGGGGGACCACTGAGCAGAATAGCCCACAGCAGGAAAACGACATGTCAGAGATAAGCCAGTGCATTTTGGCCATACCCATTAATGTAGATGGCCTCAATTCACCAATAAAAAGAAACACAGGCAAAGTGGATCAGGAGACAGGATCCGTCAATATGCTCTATACAAGAAACACATTTAACTCAAAAGAAAATTCATAGACTGAAAGTCAAAGGAGAGAAAGAATGCTCTATGTGACAGGGAACCAGAAAAAAGTAGGGTTATCTTGCCCATCAACTGCAGAATGTATAAGAAACACATGAAATTTTTATACAATGGAAAGTAACTCAGCTATAAAGAAAGATTACCTCAATGCTTTTGTAGATAAATGGATATAAACTGAGATCATGTTCATGGATGCAATGGTTCAGAGTCACATGGGTGAACATCGTGATGCCTCCCTTGTATAAAAAATTAAACAAATTAGTGGGATCTAAAATGCACAATAGATATTATGAAAGTGAAAGGGGAAGAATTGTCTAAAAAGAGAAGGCAGTGGCTGTTGTTAATCTATTATCTTGTTTTGAAGCCCTGTATTGTTCTCATTGTTCTCTTTAGTTTAGTTTAGTTTTGTTTTGTTTGACCTTATTATATTTGAAGGTATGGGCAGCTATTTCAAAGATAACAAAATATATTATGATAGCCATTATTGATTTTCCATTATCATGTTTCAAAATGCTCTGTTACTTTCCTTGATTGATTTTGCTCTTTTTTTTTTGTTTGATTTTATTATGACTGATGGCATATATAGGCAGCTACTTTGAAGATAATAAGTGGCATTATGGTACCATTGTTGCTATCCTATTATCTTGCTTTGAAGTCCTGAATTGTTTTCATTGGTTTGTTTTGATTGGTTTTATTGTTCTCTGTTTTGTTTGATTTTGTTATGTCTGATGGCATGAGCAGTTATTTTGAAGATCAAGAGGCTTAATGGTAGCCATTATTGATTTCCTATTATCTTGTTTTGAAGTCCTGTATTATGTTCATTATTTTGTTTTGATTGGCTCTATTCTGTTTTATTTCATTTGGTTTTATTCTCTTCAAAATAAAAAAAATTAAAAAAAACAAAGTTAAAGGAGGAAATGTTTATTTAGCTAGCAGTTTGTAGACGTTTCAGTACATAATCAGCTGGTCCCACAGCAAGACGGCATGGCAGACAAGCATTGAAGAAGAGAAAGAGTTCATGGTGGGCAGAAGGTAGCAAAGCAACAAGAGATGACCACAATGCTTTGTATCCTTTATATCTTATCCAGGCCACTCAGAGTGGGTAGCACTCATATCCTTAATCCCAGCACCATTAATCTTAGTGTTGCACCATGACTCAATTCCAGTGTCACACACTACAGATCCAGCCAACTCTGAAAAACTCCCTCCTATGACTGTATGAGGCTTTGGGGAGACGTCTAGACACAAGCCATAATCCTTGATAAAAACAGATTTTTTAAAAAATTTTATTACCATAATTTTTTTCCCATTGTTAGGTTTTTGGTTACTTAAGAAATTTAAGAATTGAGGTAATTGATTGTTGACCTATAAAATACTTTCAATAATCATTCTATGAGTGGTTAAATGAACAACTATTATGTTAGTTTATAGCACACACCTATATACCTGGGCAATATATATATATATATGTTAAATACACACAAAATGTGCTCTGAATCTAAACTTTAAAGTTAAATTCATAGATTTCAGACTACATAAATTTAAAACATATAAAGTAAATAATAACTGTTTCTTTTATACAATATATACTACATCTAGACCTTAGACATACACACACAAAATAATAAAATATTTTGACATTTTGCAACTACAAGAGCAACAAAAAACCCAAAACAATAACAATATAGGC
The DNA here is from genome assembly GCA_004365215.1 of Cuniculus paca. Lineage (NCBI taxonomy): Eukaryota > Metazoa > Chordata > Mammalia > Rodentia > Cuniculidae > Cuniculus > Cuniculus paca. Next base: position 4,944 of record RJWT010000229.1, on the reverse strand, counting down.
TTTCAAAACAAGATGATAGGAAGTTAACAATGGTTGTAATATTGTATATTGCTATCTTCAAAAGAGTTGCTTAGATTACCAGATATGGGCATGCAAAATTGATCTAATTCCATGGGTATTAACTGTCCTTTTCCAAGAACTAATAGAATTAATAGTCATCTAAACTGTTTGGTGCATTGATAAACAAATTTATCTTTTTCATTTTTTCTTTTGACCTCCCGATTTTCTTCTTTGTGACACTGACAATTAAAACATTTAGCTATAATCCTGGCAAGAGGAAATGGGGAATTTTAACCTATTAGTCAGAAATTTAAAGGTAAGTGAGTATTACAGCACTCATTTGAGATCAATTGAAGAGATTTATATCTGCAACCAGAGAATGGATTTTTCTGATTACAAGCATAGAGTGTAATAGTAAAAGTCCAGAAATTTGGAGGTAGCTATTTTTCTAACCTCATCACATTGTATAAACTACATCAAAGAGAATAAGGGTCATGATTGATATATAAAGGAAGAAAATGCTTTGTTTCATCTCAGCAAAAAATGAATTGCTTCTGTGATGCACCCTCAATCAAGGATGGCCTGAGAAAAAATGCTTAGACTGAACTCTTCCAATAAACCAGATTTGCTTTTCTCAGTTGAGTAGCAAACCTGCAGTTATACTGTGTGCAGACAGAAATGGGCTCATGAGGAATGAAACCACAAGTAATGAAGGATGGCATGTATACTTGCTCAAGAACTCTGAAGAATCCCGAATCCATCATGCATTAGGAAGTCTCAGAGAGAATCATGTGGATGGATGCACACACAGGCACTTAAAGTGTTAGCATGTTCATGTACTGTTATGGTTTGTATATAAGTGACCCCTCCAAGCCTCATGTAGTCATGAAAGCAACTGAATCTACATTGATTCATTGTCTAGTGCTGGGATTGGTAGTGTGAGTTCTGCACTTGCCCAGCGGTGGAAGGAGGTGGGTTTTCTTCTCTTTTGCGTGATTCACTCTTGCCACTTGCAGCCACCATGAACAGCAGCCCCTCAGCCATGCCACCCTCCCCTCAAGTCAACTGATTATGGGCTGAAACCCCCAAAACTGTACAAAATAAACCTTGCCTTCCTTCACTTTGGGCTTCAGGTATTTTGTCTCAACAATGAGAGAAAAGTAACCAACACAGAATTTGGTACCAGCAGTGGGGTTGATGCTGTGACTGTACCTGATCATGTGGCTCAAGAGCCTTCTGGAATGGCTTGTGGAAAGAGTTTGGAAAGGTTCAGAGTTGTCGCCTGTATGCATAGAGCTGGAACAGCTTAGGCTGTTCTGTAGGAGAGATTCCGGTCAGAGTTCAGGAGACCAGAGGGCTGAGAGAAAGCCTGCTGGTAAAGACCAGGCTGGGAAGGTTTCTGCTGGAAGAAAGGACTACATTAGTTGTTGGACTCCACACAATGTGTGTTATGGCTTGGCAGAAAGTTTGTCTGCATTCTGCTTTGTGTCCAGAGATTTTTCCTGAGACTGAGATTAAGGGCAATGGCCTGAATAATCTGGCAAAAAAAATTTCAAGGCAGTCAAATATGGAGGCTGTGGCATGGCTATTATTGGCAGTTTTTAGCCAGATTTAGGTTGGAAATCAAGAACAAAGAGCCCAGCATGGTGATTTAAAACATTGTAAGTTTGGTCAGAAAGCTGTGGACTGTAAAGATAATGCTAAAACCTCGATTGCTGAGAAGGAACAAAAAAATACAAAAGATGACCTGGAGACATCTGGGAAGCAGCAGGTCTCCACCCTTTACAGCCTCAAAGATACAAAAGTAAAAGACTTTGCCCTGGGGAGATAACTGTAGAGCACCACATTCCAGAATGGTGGTGGAGGCCACACCAGGTTCCAGAATGGTGGTGACATAGAGAATCTGCGCCTCACAATCAGGTTCAGAGTGCCCAGCAATCCAGACATTTGACCTCTATGGCCAAAAAAGAGGAAGGCCTGGCTACTGCTCCAGCTGGCACCAGACTTTGGCAGTATCCATGTGGTGCTGGTTTTAGGCACATAGAAAATACACTCATTCTGAGGTTAAAAAGGCTTCCACCCTGCTTTCAGAGGGTCTGGAAGGCCAGGCAGTGTGCCGCTGAGAGAGCAGTGTGTAAAGCTTTGAGTGTGAAGCCAAAGTGGAGACTGTAGAAATTTTAAAAAGCCAGGAGCATGGATCATCTAAGAAAAGCTACAAAGATTGAGCAGAGTGGGCCTAAAAGAAAAGCTGGGAGAACTAAAACCCCTAAAAGTGCCATAGGGGTAGAACCACACAAGCCCTTTGGAGCTCACAATTTGCCACAGATTGCTTCAGGTGCTGGACATAGAGCTATGGGACTTAACATTTGCCCTATGGGATTTTGGACTTACTTTGGTTCCAATGCTTTGTATTCCCATTTATAACTTTTGAAATGGTAATGTCTATATCTTGTGTCATTGAATGTTGGAAGTGTTTAACTTTGTTTTCATTTGCACAGGGGCTTGCAGCTAAGAGTTTGATTTAAATCTCGGAGGAGACTGGGGGCTTGAACTTTTCAGCAATGATGAAACTGTTAGGATTTTGACAACTCGTGGAGATTAACTAAATGCCTTTTGTATAAGGGATGTACATGAGCCTTTGAAGAACCAGGGGTGGAATGTTATGGTTTGTATATAGGTGACCCCCCCAAGTCTCATTAGTCATGGAAGTGGCTGAATCTAGCATTTGTGATTGATTCATTGTTTAGTGCTGGGATTGGTGGTGTGAGTTCTGCACTTGGCCAGGGGTGGAAGGAGGCAGGTTTTCTTCTCTTTTGCACAGTTCGCTCTTACCGCTTGCAGCCGCCATGAACAGCAGCCCCTCAGCCATGCTACCCTCCCTTCAAGCCAGCTGAATATGGACTGAAACCCCTGAAAGTATAAGAAATAAGCCTCTCCTTCCTTCACTTTGGGCATCAGGTATTTTGTCTCAACAATGAGAGGAAAGTAACCAAGACATGTACCAATTTGCATTAGTGGTAAAATTAAAATGGCAGAGAAGACTATTTGGCCAGTATAAGTGAATTCATCTCTATTCTTGGTTACAGTGGTGAGATTGCAATATGTTCATTATTCTAGGAAATAAGTTTAAAAATATGGTGATGGTCTTGCAGCACAAAAGCATGTGTTTTCTATTAAACACATCTGAGTGTTGTCATTGCTCATTGTCAAACTAGTCATCATCAAAAAGCAACTGACCATTTGTTGACAAGGTGATTGCATTCAGCCATTTTTAAATTTGAAGGGAAAATATTTTCCATGCAGAACTGACAAACTCTGGAAAATACTTTTGCCTTTTCAAACTTCTTCTGCTACCGTTTACTTTCTGACCACCATCAGGTGACTATTCTCTGCCATGACTCTCACTCTGATGTCTTGTACTGTTATATGCAGCCAGGTTAGTCATAGGGGAAGTGAGTATTTTGGGTTGAGTTTAGATGTCCCTTCAAAACCTTATGATGTCATAGATGGGATTTTCAGAGGTGGCTAGATTTAGTGTGTGATGCTGGAATAAAGGATGTGTGGTTACTAAATTAATCCACTGGTCAGTTTGGCATAGTTCTGCCTCTGATTAAGACTGCCCTCCCTGGGTTTGAGTGTTACCCAGCCTAAAGGTGGTTGGCCTGGATAAGATATAAGGGACAGAAAGAAGTTCACTGTTTATTACTTGCCACTTGCTTGCTGCTTGCTGCTTTCTTCCTATCTTGTTTTGTCATGGGCTGTTTCTCCTCTATGATGTCCCTCTGCCAGGCCTCCCTACTTTGGCCCGAGCCAACTATAGACTGAAACCTCCAGAAAGTGTAAGCCAAATAAACCTTTCCTCCTTTAACTTTGGGTGTTGCTATTTTGACTGAGCAATGAGACAAGTAACTAAGACCTTGGGCTCTCAAGGAAGTCAGTACCATAAAGCCTCAGAATTGGGACTAGAAATGCATCTGAAAAAGGCCATACCTCATGAGAGATGAAAGTCCAATGGCTGGTAACTTCAAATTATTAGCTCCACATGGCTCATTAAGTCCAGCTTGGAATCAGACATCCAGGTGAGTTAGCAAAACATCTGAATCCATCCCTTCCCAAAAACGCCTTTGCTCTTTCCATGTACTCTTGCTACATGACTTATTGTGTTTCTATATGTTGCCTATATTTCCACCCCCCCGTTGTACTCACACTGTGACTGCTGTCTAAATCATCCCTGACAAAGAGACTCAGTGGTTATTCCCTTTAAAAATTTTCCTGAGATCCTGGAACTATTCTTCTCTTTTATTTCCAATGAAAGCATGCAAATTTTTCTTTTGTTTTTCAATTTCATTCCTCAATGTGGTGCAACCACAAACTTGTCATATTTGACATCTAGCAACTTGAGAGTCACATTTTTCCTGTATCATTTTGAAGGCCCCACTGAGATAATTAGGAGGAGGAAAGAGTTTGCTTTTCTTCATGGCACCTCTATGTATCTGCAATGAATTCTGGGTTGTAAGTCTTTGGGTAATCAAGAAAATGTCATCTATTGTTTGCTGATTGCTCATGCCTTTTGTGGGTTGCTTGTGCCATGCTAAAATTTGAAGGCATGGAAGATTGTGGTACCTTTATATTTGGAGTTTCTTTGAAAGATTATCTTTTATTTTGCTGACAGAGTTTTGTTGCCCTTCCTTAACTTGTTTGGTAGTTACAGCTTTTTGGAATATTTTTTGGGCAGCAGATTGAGCTCCTCTGTGTGCCTAAGAATTCAATTAGAAGCTATGTGACAGGTTTGAGAAGTTCATCTCTGTTGGTAGATTGTTATCAGTTTCTTTTTCCTCTCCAATTGAAGGCTCTCAAACACCTTAAAATGAGTGTTCATCTATAAGTGCACTGAAGAGAGGTATTGTTTTATACACTACATAGCCTCCAACTTGGGTTAAAAGT
>RJWT010000228.1:48534-79383 GCA_004365215.1 Cuniculus paca | reverse complement strand
CAGGGTGCATCAGTCTGGGTTGGAAGTTGTTTTCTTTCAGGACTTGCATTACTTCACTCCAGCCTCTTCTTGACTTGATGGTTTGTGTTGAGAAGTCTGCTGTGATTCTGATGGGTTTTCCTTTATAGGTGATCTGTTTCTTTTCTCTAACAGCTTTTAATATTCTGTTCTTGAGTTGAATTTCTGGGATCTTGATTATCAGATGTCTGGGTGTAGATTTGTTTTGGTTATGGCTAGCTGGAGTTCTATATGCCTCACTTATGTGAATGTCATATTCTTTTTTTTATGCTTGGGAAGTTTTCATGAATTCTATCTGTAAATAAGGTCCTGATGTCATTTGTCTTGACACCTGCTTCTTCACTCACATTTTTAATTCTTAAATTATGCATCTTTGAGTTGTCCACCAGCTGTTGAATTGCTACTTCCTGAGACCTTGTTATTTTAAAGAGATCTTTCCTTTCACGATCATAGGCTGCAATCCTGTCTTCAAGCTTTGAAAGTCTTTCTTTAGTTTCCCTCATGTCAACTTGCCAGCTTTTAAATGAATGTTTAATATTCTGGATATCTCTTTGAATCTGTTTCATGCGTTCTAAGTCTCTCTTATGCTGTTCATTCATGGTTTCCCTCATTTTCCTATGCTCCTCTATTTTTTTTATCTGTGTCTTCTTTAGAGATGCTTAATATTTCTTTTATTATGATTTTCATTCCTTGTTTTACCTGGGATAGAATTTCTGTTCTAATTTCTCTTATAGCTTCCTGAAGTTGTTTCTTCACTTCAGTTGACATCACTTCAGACATTTCAGGTGTGCAATTCTCGATCTCCATGTTTTCCTTTTGTGGAATTGCACTGCTTGGGTTGGATGCCAGAGATTGCCCTCTCCCTCTTCCTCTTGGCATATTCTTGATTTCTTCTACCCCCGAGTACTGTGGTCCCAGGCACCCCAGCACTGACCACAACTTCTCTGAAGCTAGGCTGTTTGTCTTTTCTAGTCCATGCTGGCTACGTATATCTGATGTTGGGTGCCTGTGTCTCTGCACTGAACTGGGGACCAAGCCACCCAGGGTTTGCACGGGAGCAGACCTGGTCAGGCCCTGGGAATCTAAGCTGTTTAGCGATATTGTCTCACACACACGTGGGAGCCGATCTCCAATCAATCAGCTTCCGCAGGTCTGCCCGCAACCTGGAGCTCCCAAATGACTGTTTATTTTTTTTTCTGGCTTCCTTCAGAAGGGAGCATGGGTCCGCCCACAACCTGGCACTGATGCCAGTAGTTAGCAGTCTTGGCCCCAGGAGGGCGCAACCTGCCCGACTCCAAGATGGAGCCCAGCCGACCACTCTTTCCCATGGGGTGGGGGTGGGGTGGAATTCCAACAGTCACCAACTGCCAGCACAGATCTCCATGCCCGCAGCTCTCCTTCACTCCCACGCCTCTCCGCAGAGACCTCTGGGGTCGACCGCAGCTGCAACCATGACCGCAACCATGACCACAACCATGACCGCGCGTCTCCAGGCTCAGCAGCTCTTCTGGCAGGGTGAATCCAGTACCAGGCTGAGGCGCTGCCAGCCACCACCTTCTTCTTCATTTAAATTCTTTTTATTCTCTTTGTGGGCTTCAATTCATATTTTAGATTCTTCCTTGATTCAGGGGGACCCAGTTCCTTCCTTCTGGTCCTCTCCATGATGTTATATTCCAGCATCTGAGCTGTTTCTCTGAGAGACTGTTTACTCTGCTGCTTACTGTTCCGCCATCTTTAGCTCCTCCCCCTTGCTGACTATTTCTAACAGAGTGAAATAAATGCCCCACTATTTTATGCTTTCACATATTTGTGTTTGATCATGATATAACCAGCTGTTGCTGAATCTGTGGGATAAGAAAACTGTTAGCACCACAACATGAAATCCATTCAATGAAATGTCTACCAAGTCCAGCCATTCTGTTAAATGCCATCATGGTAGAAGGAAAGGATTGCCAACTATTTTGTTACTTTTTCTCATTGCTGAAACAAAATACCCAACACTCAAAGGTAGAGCAGGAAGGGTTTATTTGCCTTCCAGTTTGCTTGGCCAACAGGCATCACAGAGGACCAACAGAAGGCAGCAAAAGCATCCAAGCAGCAAGGTGCAAGCAACGAGCGACAAGTTTTCATCCAGGCTAGCCCCTTTGGGCGGGTAGCACTCACACCATGACATCCTGGATCCCAGCATCTGACTCCCTAGATTCAGTCCCCCTGAAAAGCTCCACCTAGGACTGCATGAGGCTTTGGAGGGGACATCTAGATGCAAGCTGTAACACCAGCCCTGCTCCACCTTTCAAGAATTAAAAGTCTTATTGAAAATAGCAGTTAGATTTTTAACTCAGCTAGGAAAACTGCTTTCCGTGTAGACTTTGAGGTCTGAGCTGTTTTTTCCCTACAACCCTCTTCCCAGCAAGCCTAGAGACAGGGTGGGTGTCCCGCTGGCTCCTCCCTAGGGCTTTATTTATTTATTAAAAAAAAAACAGGAAAAAGGATAGAAATAATACAGAATTTAAAAAACAGTGAGAAATCAACACTAGTTAACACATTCCATATTGTTTTCTTAGCTATACTACTAATCTCTGTTAATTCATCAAAAAGAACAGTTTGTGCTGTCATTGTTTGCTTATTTGATCATTTCTTATGCCTAGCTCTTGTAACCTGAACAACTACTCTGAGGTCTTTAAAACTGTCTTCCTCCCTTCTCTGAACAACTCTTCAGTGTTTAATCTCACCCCTTACAGCTGCATCGTCTATGGAAATCCTAGACTAAGCCCAGCACCTCCAGTGTTTGCTCCTGGGTTCCCATCCTGACTGCATCTGTAACCATCGAGCTATGCAGAGATGCTCCAATTCACTGCATTCTCAGCTGCTGGAACTGCTCTCCAGTTCCTAGGAGCTTTCCTCTGGGTGCCATTACTAACACAATCCTGTAGCCTCTGGAACTGCCACCTTCTTTCCTTGCTGGGCCTTCCATCCTATTAATATGTCCCACCACTAGGACCCTAGCCCTTTGGGGACCACTTTCAATTCCTCAGTTTTCCTTTTTCTGGTACTCTGATTTAAATTCCACTGTCACTAGGATCACTCCAATGCAATTATTTTTCCTCTCTTTTCTTTCGCTTGGCAATTATAGCATTAACCCCACCCTATCCGTGCTGTGCTTGCACCAGAGCAGGGGTACTCTGGGGCACATTACTGTGAGGAACTCAGAGCTGAGCTTACGACCTGATATCCCAGAAGAAGTCTTGGAACTGCCCCGCAGTTACGTAACTTCCCACACACCCATTCTCCCACCTCTTCGGTGTCTCTCTGTCTCCTCTTCGAACTTCTAATGCTTCCTGCTCCACTGCACGTCTCAGCTGAGAATTTCCTTTCCCTGTAACTGAGACGCTAAAGGTATCAGAAAAGAACGCCTAGGCTCCCTATTCGTGTCTCAAACTTAGCAGCATTTGTGTCCACACACTCTGCTTTCATCGAACATCTGTGTTCTTTTTTGTTTGTTTTTGGTACTTGGACTGAAGCCAGCTCATACTGAACTATATTTGCACCTCTGCTTTTCACTTTTTATTTGATTTCACTTTATTTTATTTTTGAGACAGGTCTCTAAATTGCTAAGTTTCCTGGGCTGGCCCCTAACTTACCATCCTCCTGCCTCAGTCTCAAGTAGCTGCAGTTACAAGTAGGCACCATCAAGCTATCTTATCTAAAGCTAGATCCTCCCCACCAGCAATTCTCCCCTCTAACTCCTGTTTCTCCAAATTTTCTTTTTTACTGACCAATCTCCAATAGCATACAAACAAACATTTCTTTCTCTCATTCGGGGATTAAAAAAAGGAAAACCTTATTCTGACTCCACTTTCTTCACTTACTAAAATATGCTAATTTCTATAAAGACAAAAGAAATGCTGTGATCCTTATTTACTTATAATATCTAAATGTCAATGACAATTCAAGTTGGACAGAGAGGGATTGAGACCCTCACACATTAAAACAGACTTGCTTCTATCTTACTTCTTTTTACTTTTGCTTTATGTGAGACTTTCATCAGTTCTCTGAGCATTTTATAGGATAGAAACCTATTATTTAGGGACACTAGAAATGTAGCGGTGAGAATTAGAAATTAGCACTGTTAAAAACTATGACTTGCAATAAATTTTAAATGCTTTCCATTTTCAACTGGGTTCTAGTTAGACTCAAATAAGTAAACAATTTTGTGGGAGAGGAATTTCAGAACCAATCAGTAACCTCGGGTTGTGTGCTTTTTAAGTCAAACGTCACAGGGCCCATCTAGGAGGCATTTCCTGCAATGCTCCATGTTGTTTCAAGGTAAATGGGAAGCAAAATCCAAAGCCATACCCTGTGACCCTCAAACCTTCCCAGCAACCCCCAGTGATGCCAGGCTCGAGTGTTTTAAAGAAACTTGGGGCTGGCAGTGCCCACCTTAGAGTAATATTTGCACAGTGCTTCCCAGAGCACACAGACGTGGGTGCTGCTCTCGCTTAATCCTCACAAAGCATCAGATTTAAAAAGGAACCTTGGGAAAGACAGCATTTCTAAATAGTCAAGCTCTTAGAAACCACCTTGGTTCCTCCAAGTAGAGTACTTATCGCGGTTACTTCCTCTCATTCCAGATCCAGCACTGACGATTTCACAGAGATGAATTCCTAAAGAAGCGAGTAAATGCTAGGATCGCACTTGTATAGTCCTTTTCCTTAAATCAAGCAAATAATTTCTCAGGAAAAAGAACGTATTATTTGATAACTTTCAAATTAAAATTATTTTAACAGACGGCTTTGAATTCTTCACTGTTTAAGAAACGGTGCTTGTGTTCTTGGGTGGCCGTAATTATAGTAACACAATTGAATATCACCATCTGCTTTCTAAAAAGTTGTCTTTGGCAACAGATATGAAAGCCGATCAGAGCTTTTTTTTAAAGGAACGTCAGTAGAAATGAAGAGAAGAGTGGAGCAGAGTGAGAAAAGCAGAGATTCCAAAGCTAATTAATCAGTTAGATGAATCTGAAATGATGGAATGGAAATTCAAGATGCCAGTGCAGCATCCAGCATGCCTGGCTGTTATGACTTAGATCTAAAATGTTCCCCCAAAGTTGCAGGGGCCAGAGCAGGGATTTTGGAAGATGACTGGGTCATGGGGACCCTATGCTCATCTGTAGCTTCAGCCATACCTGAATTCATACCTGAACGTGCTGTTAGGAGATGGAGCACAAACAGAAGATGCGGGTCGCTAGAGGTGTGAGCAGGAAGCGAGTATTCCTGCCCCCAGCTCCTTCTTTCTCTCTCTGCCTCCTGGCTGGCGCAGACTGAGCAGCTGCCCTCCTCTGTGCACTTCTATCCTAATGGTTCTGCCTTGGAACCAGAGGACCGGACCGTGAATGGCCTGAACCTTCTGAAACCGTGAGCCACACAAACTTCTCCTTTAAATCACAGGTGTCTGATATTCTGTCCCAGTAACAGGGAAGTGACTAATACAGTGACTGTACAGATGTTGACACTAAGCCAGGGCTGGTCACATGACCTACACTGAAGCCAATAGTATGGCAGAGGGATTTTTGCAAAAAAGAGAACCTTTATTGAGAATCTACAGGGTTTCACTAGATCTCTAAAATGCTCAGGCTAGACTTGAATTTGGAATCCTCCTGCCTCAGCCTTTCAGAGTGCATAGATTATAGGTATGTGCCTGCAATCACCATACCTGGCTACTTTCTTTTTTACTAAGAAATTTGTAGCAATCAGAAAAACTCTTACTGTGTATATCTTTCTAGTTTTATTTGTGTCCACATTTTCTAGTTTCACTCTTGCCTCTGTGGAGGCATTATCTAACTAAAACCAGCCTCTCTGTAAGATTCATGACTATTTTACCACTGTCTCTGCAGAGGCCCCAGAGCAGCTGTGTGATGCGCACGTTCACTCTCCACCTCCTAAGCTGCACACAAATCTACGCATACACCGCTAGATACCCAAACTGCTTGACGTGTGCTAAAGAGTGCGACTTCTGCTCCAACCCTAATGTAACATAGAAGTCCCTTTCAAGCACCAGGATATATACTTACCCTGATCCTCTCGACCACTAACTGCAGTTAAGCCGTGCATATTAACTCATTGTACCTGAATGAAATGCTCCTCCTAACACCAAGGACACTGGGTCCTGTCAAATGAGGACATTGCATCAGTCCTCAGACGACACCGAGCTGTCCTTGAACAGAGCTGGACAGACAGTAGGACTGCCACAGCCTGGTGAAAATATTCCTGGGCTGACTCCCCCTTCACATTTAACTCAGAAAAGGTCCCTGTGTCCTCCCTGGTGGCACAGTCCTCCGCTGGACTCTGCTGCTGCACTCTTGTGTCAGTAAACTCTGGACTTCTCTGTATTTCTTAACTGCTGCCCCCTGTGGTGCTGGCCTCTGGAAGGCAGCGTCTTGCGTGGCCCCCTCCTCTGGTGCCTCAGGTCTCTTTCCCTCCTGAGGATTCCGTTCTCCTCCCTGACAGCACTGCTATTTCTCATGCCCCTGCATCATGTACGTGAACACACAAAGATGCAGTCATTTCTCCTACCCTCAGCTCAGTAAACCAAAATCTTCTTTTGAAACTGTTTATCCACCCGCCCTCTTGCAAACTCCTCTCTCCCTCTCTCTGTCTCTCTCTGTCTCAGTCTCTCTGTCTCTCTGTCTCTCTCTCCCTCTGTCTCTGTCTCTTTGTCTCTCTCCCATCTCTCCCTCTGTCTCTGTCTCTCTCTCTCTTTGTCTCTCTCCCATCTCTCCCTGTCTCTCTCTCTGTCTCTCACTCTGTCTCTCTCTCTCTCTGTCTCTCTCTCTCTCTGTCTCTGTCTCTCTCTGTCTCTCTGTCTCTCTGTCTCTCTGTCTCTGTCTCTGTCTGTCTCTCTTTCTCTCTCTTTCTCTCTCTCTACAAACTTCCTTCACAGGACTCACAGTGCTCACCTCCCTTACTCTCCTTCAGTCTCTTGACGCCAAGCCAGCTAGGTTACTGTCTTCTCCCTATCCTCAAAACTGCTGCGTTCTGATATCAACAAACTCCACATTGCCAAGTTCAGCGTCAGCCCCATCTCTGTTACACGGATCCATCCCACAGGGCTCCTCACAGTGAAACAACTTCCTTGGGGCCTCCAGACACCCTGCCTCCCGCTTCCCTGCCTGCCACCCTGGCTGCTCCCTCTCCTGCTCCTTTCCTCGCGTTTGCTCCCCTTTCCCCCTTTTCATCTTTCTTCAACCTGTAATTCAGGAGCCCGTTATCCTTATTGTATTAAAAGCAAATCGTAATGTTCTTGTGCTCAAAATCCGCTGATCACCTCACCCCTTATTCATGTAAAATCCAAAGCTTTTTCTGGGACCTGTATGCTAATGTGAACTATCGTCAGTCACCACCTTTCCCTGACACTCTCCCTCCCCAAACACCAGACACTGCCAGCAAGGGTTGTGTTTCTTCTGCTTTTCATATGCGTTACCCAATATCTAAAGGATTACTCCCTCATCTCCTTTACTTCTATAGTAAAGCATCACTTTTTCAAAGAAGAGTTTCATGTCCACCTTAAATGAAATCGCAACCATTTAACATTTACTACCACCCTTCTTTGCTTTGGTTTTCTCATGGCATCTCTATTCCATTTCTATTCAGGATGGCGGGAGAAATATAGAATAGTGGTAAGGAAAGGAAAATAACAACAGAGAGGTAGGCGGTGTCAAGGAGTAGCAGGATTTGTACGCTTTGTTAAGGAGGTGAAACTGTCAATCCGTTTTAAACAAAATGTCTTAGTTACTTTCTTGTTGTTGAGACACAGTGCCAGACACAGTTTAAAGGAGAAAAGGTTTATTTTGGCTCACAGTTTGCAGAGTGTTCAGTCTATAGTCAGTTCCAAGGCAGGGAAGTATGGCGGGAAATGGCAAAGGAGAAACAGTTCATGACATGGTGGCAGGAAGGAGAGACAGAGACAGAGGGAGCTCACGGAGGAAGGAGGCAGATATACCGTTCCAGGTCTCACCCCCAGTGACCCACATCTTCCTGCCAGGCTTCACCTCCCAACCTCGCACCCAGAGACAAACACATCAGTGAACTAACTGAGTTCACACAGCCATGATCCGGTCACCTCCCGAAGTCCCACCTGTGAGCACATGAGGCTTTGGGGGGACATCCAGCTAGAAACCGTAACACAAGGTTTGACCTAAATCAATGTCTCACAACAAAAACCTGAGCAGAAATTTGGAAGATAGAGTGCAAAGATGGAGAAATTGAAGGCTGGTGTCAAAACTGAGTGTCAGGAGCACAGGTAGACAGGAAATGATTCCTTCAATAGAGAGAGAGAGACAGAGAGAGACAGAGAAAGAGGCAGAGGGACAGAGAGAGAGAGAGGCCCTATATGAGTTAAACTCAGTAGGCAGAATGTGTGAATTCTCATGAAGACATTTCTAAAAATGAAAACTGTAAATCACCCAGAGTAAATTTAAAGCATTGTAAGAGTTAACATTGGAGCCGTAGGCTGAGGTTTTCAGAAGATGGAAAATCCAAATGGAGAAACTCTAATTTTAATTTACTTGCATATAAAACAATATAAGAGCAGTTCTGCAAAAGTAATACAATAGCAATTGTAAGACACACCGGACAGTCTCCAGCTTAAACATTTCCACGGTACTAAAGAGGGAAGGCAGTAAATCCCGTGTTTGCTTCCAAACCACAGCTACAAGAACAACGCGAAGTTAATTAGGAACACTCACTGCTCATTCTCAAGCTTGGATGCAACTGAATAAATCAAGCACGCGGAGAATGGGGGGCGGGGTAATCCAGGGGAAAACCTGTGCACCCCAGCGAAGCAGCGAAATGAGCACTCCCGAGAGAGGATGGAGAAGTGCTGGGAAGAGGGCAGGTTCGTAAAGGCTTGGGGAGAGGGCCTGAGAAAGGCGCACCCTGAGCTTTACAACTGCTCTCCTCGCACGTCAGGCTGACAATAGATCTGAGGCTGGGCTCCCTACTCAGAAGTGATTGGGATTTAATCCTTAGCCTCTGAATTGAGTTCAGTTGGCCCTGGGTTACTCAAGGGGAGCAAGGCTCCAGGTGATTAAATGACTGAAGATCTTCAGAGCTCATCAATGACAGGAAGCGGTGGAGCTCACATAATCCAATTTTGCTTCGTCGTGTTTTACAGTGATAGCTCGCTGCAGGAGCTCAGCCAGTTCGCTCCCACTGAGACCCTGACGCCAAAGAGAAGCAGCAGCTTCCAGGATGCAGCTAAAGCAGCTTTCATAAAGCGATCATTTAGAGCAACTGAGAAATGTGTTGTACAAACCCTTATATTCTAAAGGAAACATGTGATTCACAAAAGGAACTTATGTCGAGAAAACCATATTTCTAGTGTTGCCTAAAACTTTTCATTTGTGGATCCTTCCCATTAGTGTTTACTTTGCCTATACATTTACTGGAGGCTGTAATTCACCCTTCAGTTGTATTTCAAACCTTGCTTCAGTTACTGAAGCAAATAATGAAAACCCTTCCATCTCTGGAACGCTTTAACAATATATTTTAACCACCTAAAGAGAAGGAAGGGAAGTTGTTTTTTTGGTGGCAATCTTTTCTCTAATGCCTACCAACACAATGAACATAATCCCTTAGGCATAGTGGAGAAATAAATAACACTTTTAAAACCTAGTATAATGGAGTGGGAAAGGCTTTTTGACCTAGACAGGTTTTATTAAACTCAACTCATTTTGATTTTATAACTACACTTAAAATGTTTCTGTAGGACTCCGGAACTGTTACTGCTTGAATCCAAGCTGCCGTCCTTCTCCCTGTGGTGGAGGCCCGGAGTGCTGGGCGGCGAGCAGCCCACGGGTTACTTTCACCAGTGGCCTGTGGTTGCCCAGCGTAAGGCCAAGCGCCAGTCATGAGCGGGGTGGACAGCGTCCACAGCCCTGCAGGGGAAAGAGGGTAAGCGGTTATCAGAGCCTTGGAGCAGGGGGCTCCGGCAGGTGCAGGGCATCGGTGGAATCTATGTGGGAAACCTCAGACCTCCGAGGGGAGGGCTTCCTGCCAAGACCCGGAGCCTTGGACACAATGAGACGCCCAGAAGCCTGGTGCGAAGGGTAGCACAGAGGACAAAGTAGCGGGCCTCCAAGAGGTCAGACCTTGTGCTCCGTGCTGCTCTCCGAGGGCTGGCAGTCACCATATATTCAAGTGCCTTCATGGATGTTAAAAAATACTTAAAGCAGGATCATTTTCATGTTTATCTAGAGCTATGTGAGAACTTTATAATATTTAAAAACAAGGAAAGTAGGTCTCTTTTAGAGAAAAGAAGTATCATAATATCCAGTAAAAAAGCTGTAATGATTCTTTTAAGGTCAAAAGTCATAAATTGAAAGTTAGCTTTGTTGTTTACATATTTGTGATTAAGTTATAAGCAATAAAAGTGTCATATATGAAAGTGGAAAGGTAGCTGGAGTGGAATTTCATAACCATACAGCCTACCTGGGCTGAACTCAGATGTCTTTAAGATTATAGGAGAACGGAACCCTACAGATTTCATCATGAGGGTAGTGGTCACTACAATTTTCCCACATCAGAGGGACTATTACTAGCAATCATGATAAAAGGGATCAAAGTGATTTAATGCCATTTGAAGGAGGTAGAGCAGGTAGAGCAGAAACTTGAAGACAATCCTACTCTGTTTTGAAGATAATTATTTTTTAAATTTGGGGAAAGACAAGTCAATAAACCAAAATATAAAATGTTTGCCTATCATTTCAGCAAAAAAAAACAATAAAATGTAACCAAAATAATTATATTTTGAAAGAAAAATCAAAGAGGTCTTTTTAATGCATATCTCAAAGAGCTAAGATCACAGTCACTAATTTTTAAAAGTTGATTATATATTACGTGCATTTCAGATTAATAATACTCAAAGTCTGTCACTCAAAATTATAGTAGCTAATAATCAGAAATACGCTAATTAGACATAAGCTCTGTCAGAGAAACAACTCTAAGCTTTTTAGGGTTCAAAGAACATGTCTTTAGGGTTTCCCTTGGATATTTTGCATTTCTCACATTTGTTTGTAGTTATTTCTTTGAATTTATCTCCCCAAATACACTGTGACCCCTTTGCTATAAGGATCCATACTTATTTTGGTGACCCACAAGGATTAGCACCTGAAAATAATAGAAGCATAAGTTTAGTAGGCACTGACAAATGAGAAATTGCACTGTTTTTCAATACAGCTACCATAAGTAATATTTATAATTATAAAATGTATTAAATTAAATTTAACAAATGTTGATAGAGGGTTAGTTTGAATTTTTTAGTACAGATAATAAATAAATAAATATTAAAAAGACACTTTTCTTTTTTCAGATAATAGGTGATTATGAATGTGACATACATAATCATATTTTAAAATGATACTGGGGCCATTAGAAAAATAACAAATTTAGAAATCGAAGTGAAGATCACTTACACAGTAGCCTGAGAAATGATTGCTCCAGGATATCAATGACTAACCCTGGAGTGTGCAGATCTCGTCCTATAAGGGAAGGGGAACCTAGGAGGAATGATTAAATTAAGGGTCTTGATTTGGAAAGATTATCCTGGGTAAAGGGTTTCAGTGGGATTTTTTTGTTTCTTTGTTTGTTTTGTGTTGCTTTTCATTTTGTTTTTGTTTTCGCTTTCATTTTTTGTCTTTGTTTTTGAGACAGGGTCTTGCTCTGTAGTACAGGCTGGCCTTGAATCACTATGGAGCTCAGACTGGCTTCCAACCTGCTGCCTCCATCTCCCAAGTGCTGGGATTAGGGAGTGCACCACCATGCCTGCTTTATCCTGGTTCAATCTGATTAAAAAAAAGTCTTCAGAAAAAGTCAGAGTGAGTACCCAGGTAGAAGAGGAGGTGACAAAGACCAGCAGAGAGAGATGTGAAGACCCTGAACTGGAGGCTGGGAACTTGCTGCCTGGACAGCCCAGCAGCCATGGGAATCTGGACACACGAGGAAAGCTCTGTGCCCCAGAGCCTCCACCAAGTGGGGCTCCAATCCCACCCGGATTGCACTTTCTGCCCTTCAGAATGGGGAGGAGATCAATTTCTGTGTTTAAGTCGCCAAGTTTGTAATACCTCCTCAAACCAGCCACAGGAAACACATGTTAGTCTTTAAGAAAGCAAATAAGGGAAAAGGAGAAAAGTCCACAGGAAGCTGAGCACGGTGACTCATACCTGTAATCCCAGTGGTACAGCAGCGAGGCAAGAGTGCACGTTTGAGGGTAGCCTCGGCACCTGAATCAAAGCGTTGTAAATAAGGAGGGGAAGAAGGGTTGAAGGGAGGGGAGGGAAATGGGAAAAAAAGAGGAACCAAGCTATATTGTGTACAGATACCAATTCCCTATGATGAAGGTGATCATTATGTGTATCTTAGTTGTACCAATAAATTTAATTTTTAAAAAGTGAATAAATAAAGGTCTAAGACTATTGCTCATTGGTAAAGTGACCTTAGAGTCAATCCTCAGTACCACCACCACCACCACCACACACACACACACACACACACACACTCATGCATGGGGAATTTATTGAACAGGTGTCTAACTGAAAAGTAGTTACCTTCATATGGTAACAGAGACTAACAGAGGGCTGCAGGAAGAGTCAATAATGTGAGAAAAATTGAGCCACAACAAAATTTCTTGTACAGTATCTATTGCAAGTAATGTCTGGAAAATGATGTTGATACAGAAGCTGGAGCCAAGACAAATCCTTTCTTATTAGAGAAGGAAAGACACTGAACTGTCAATCTAACATTTAGAGGCACATTTGCTATGTGCTGGTGAAGTTTAAGACAACCTAACCCATGTCAAAGTAGCTTGGCATCCTGAAGGAATTCAAAACGAGCAGAAACAGAGCCTCTCAGTGCCTCCCCAATCCTTCTCCCCTCCAGTAATCCCTACAACATAGAACAGATTCTCTGACCTTTCCCTGAAACAAGTCAACAAACCATCACGTGTGAGGTACCCTCCCTATTTCTGGAGAAAGGAACATCCTTATGTCCAAAGCCAAAGTAACAGAGAAATATGAATGAGCAGGCCTTACATGATGCCCTCCAATTTGCTGCATGTAGCTCAGACACTCTAACCTATCACATTTCCCTAGGACTCTACTCCTCCTCAAACCTCCTCCTTCAAATCACTCAGGTTGAATTTCAAGTCTTCACTCTCTAGTGAAGACACCATGTCACACACAACTTGCACTGAATAAGTTGGGTGTGCCTTTCTCTTGTTATTTCACTATGAGAACTTATAAGAGTTTAGGACAAGATATTTTAGCAGTCCCCTATGGGACCATCACTATTCTAAACATATTTTAAGTACTAATTTATAGAAAAGTTATGCCATCCTTTCAAACATAAGGATTCCTCATAGGCCCCTCTGGTTAAGGCTTGGTTCCCAATACAACAGTGTTGAAAAGTGGTGGAAACTTGAATAGGTGGTACCTGAAGGGAAGCGTGCAGGTCGGTTGGGGGTGTGACCTTGAGGATGATTGTGGGATCCTGTTCTCTTTCTCTGTCTCTCTTTGCCTTCCTGGATATGAAGTGAGTAGCTCTGCTCTGACACACACTGCCTGCCGTGATGCCTCATCATAGGCCCCAAAGCAACACAGCCAATAAATTAAGGACTGGACCCACTGAAACCATGAGCTAAAATAAACTGTGACTTGTTCTAAACTGATTATCTAAGAGGGATGATTGTAGTAACAACAACCTGACTAACACAGTGCACAACATTCCTAGTGTCATTCCTACTGCCTGGTAAAGAAATTGAAGCATAAAGATATTGAAACCAATTTGACCAAAGTTACATAGTTAATACCAGAAAGAGTCTGTGGTTCCTTTGCCACTAATCATTGTATTCTCTTGCCAAGTGGCTTTGTTTTCAATGTGTGCAGATAATGAGACGAGGTAAACAATGATCACTTTGTTTTAGAGGTGCGATCTAATAAATCTTATTCTACTTTCAATTTAATGTTCATTCTATATATTAGATCAATTGAAATAAAAATGTGTTAAGTGCATAATTCAATTATTTTTCTGTTTTCTTTCTAATATGGAGGAAACAGATGCAAGTAACCTTTAATTTATTTAGCATTAGAGAATATATAATATTTCAACATCAGACTTTATTAATTTGCTTTAAAAAAGATTTTTTTTTTTTTTTTGCAGCACTGGGGATTGAACTCATGACCTTGTGCTTGCTGGGCAGGTGCTTAGACCGCTGAGCTAGATCCCCAGCCTTAAGAAAGATTCTCTTCAATGTCATCTTGAGCTTCGTTGTCCATGGAGAATATTTAGTCCATCCAAGATACAGGCATTTTAACAAGCATGAGTATCACATTTTCTACAGAACTTGTCAACTTTGGATGAGAAATTAAATTGGCAGTTTTAAAGGAGGCTCTGTTCCTATCACAGCATTTTTAGGTATGTTGTCACCAAAGATCTGTGTGCAGTGTTGTGGGAAATTCCAGTTCGTAGAAGCTGGTGATTAAAGTAATTAGATCTGAGACCCACAGCTTCTAATCTGTGGTACTCTTTTCTAATATCAAGTATGATTCTTCATGCTCTGTGTTTCTCATGCACCTTTGATTTTTTATATGCATGAGACTGAACTCAGGGACTTTGCACTGACCTACATCACCAGACCATTTTCATTTTTCATTCTGAGACATGATCTTGCTAAATAACTGAATTACACAGGCTGAGCTCAAACTGGTGAGCCTTCTGCCTCAGCCTTGCAGAGTGCCTGGGCTGCAGCAGTGCATCGCCGTGCTCAGCCTCGTTTGGTTTTTGACTAACGAAAGTATACGATGTCTCAGACTTCTTTTCGGCATTATTTTCTTCTTTCCTTTTCTTTTTTTATTTTTTTCCTACAGCAAAGCATTTTCTTAATTTTAAAATGAAAAAAGAATAAAAGTGATGATATGGAATTTCAAAATGAAATAATAGATTAACAATGTTTAATATATTTCACACTGTTATCTTCAAAGTAGTTGCTTAGGTTACAAGATACAACATTACTTAAATTAATATTTGGAAGGAAATTATTTACAAATTAGATAATTGTTGTTTAGGTAATCAGTACTTTTCCTCTAGGAGTTATCTTTTTATTATTGGCCATACTCAAAATTTGTCAAGTGGATACAACAGAGTAGCAACTTCAGAGAGAAGACAGGTAAAAATTCTTTACATTACAATTTGGGTATGATGGTGCCCATGTATAATCCCAGCATTTGGGGGCTGAGCCAGGAGGATTGCTGTAATTTTGAGGCCAGCCTGAGCTCTATAGTAAGTTCAAGCCAGTCTGAACTACATAGCGAGACCTGTCTCAAAAACAACAGCACCCACAGCAACAACAAAAATTCCGTACATTATAAAACTATCTTAATGTTTCCATCTGTGATGAGTAGTTTTCTATGTCAACTTACTGGGCTAAGGAGTAGCCAGGTAGCTCATAAAACATTATTTCTCGTGGGCCTGTGAGGATGCTTCTGTAAGTGATGAACAGTTGAGTAAGTAGACTGAGGGAAGAAGACAAGCCCCCATCAATGTGGACAGGCATCATTCAGTTTGTTGAGGACCCAAATAGAAAAAAGTAGAAGAAGGGTGGATTTCCTCTCTTCTTAAGCTGGGACATTCAATTTTTCTTGCTATGGCCTTTGGGACTCCTGGTTCACTGACCTTTGGACCCTACAACAGCTTCTACCACTTCCATTCTGGGGCAGGAATTACACAATGGGTCCCGTGGTTCTCAGGCCTTCAGTCTTAGACTGAATTAGGTACTACCAGATTTTCTTGTTCTCTGGCTTGTAGCAGGAGGCTGCGAGACCTCTTGGGTTCCATGATAGCATGAGCCAACCCTGTAATAAATCTCTCCTTCACTCCATCTTGGTTCAGCTTCTCTTGAAGGCACTCATTATTGCAACATTCAAATAAACCTCACTGTTTTCCCATCAACACTTTTGCACTCATACTTTGTCTATATCCTGACCACAGTACATAAGTTGTTCACTTAGGGTCCTCAGCTGTCTGTGAGTGTCAAGATCCATGAGATATGTCTTTTTGTATCATCATCCTCAGATTCTAGTTTGTAAGGAAAATAAATTGAGTAGAATTTCACAATAGCATTCAAAGAATGTTTTGGCTATCTAACACTCAATGTTGGTTGAGAAACTAGTGCCCTGTTTCACAGATATGTTTCACCAAACATACAGGTGATAAAGGAAAAGGAAAACTGTTGTACTTCATGCAAGTTTAGAAAACACTATTCCGTAGAGGTAACCCAGTGTTTACTCCTGTAGATGATGCATGCATTCTTCATAGGTTTTATCTATATATATATATATATATACATATGTATATATATATATATATATGTATTGAAATCAATATTACCTAGAATTGGGAGATAGGGAAGGAAAATCATATCAAGCTGATAAAAATTAGTGTATAGATTTTTAATGTAACTGAGATGACTGGTTAGCAAAGGAGAGTACTTCTAATAGATAGAGAATGCCACACACAACAAATACTAATAAATGTTTATTTTTATATAATGTACAGAAGGGGTCATGATGTAGTGTCAAAAGCAAAAACTTTAGTCAAATTTTCCTATTATATGATCTCAAAAAGAAATCTCTTTTATTATTTGGATCTAAAATGTCCCCCAAAATTCCCATGACTATGAAAAGTGATTGGATTTGGGGAGTGCTATATACATCAGTTGATTAATTCAGTGAAAAGTGCAAAACTGAATGTGCATTTTGGAAGTGTGGTTTGTCAGAAGCAGAAGGCCACTGAGTAATGAGCAGGAAAGGTACATCTATTTCCCCAGTCCCTTTCCTCACTGTCTTCTGGCCACCATGATGTAAGCAGCTTTCTTCCACCATGCCCTTCCTCTTTGGAGCCAGCTGACCATGGACTAAAACCTCAAAAGACAATGAGCTCAAATAAACCTCTTCTCCTTTAAATTGTGAGTGTGAGGTATTTTGTGACAGCAACAAGAAACCGACTAAAACAATCTCTTTAAAATAACTAGCAGAAGGGGGAAAATGTAATCAATCAACCAGGACACAATACAATGACAGTAAGTCAAAAACTGTCAGTAATAATTTCTAACATAAATGGTCTCAGTTCCCAAATCAGAAGACACGTTGGCAGAATGAGTCAAAAAGCAAAACCCAATAGTATACTATGTACAAGAAATGTATTTAATCTGAAATGAAGTGCCTAAATTAACAATCAAAGGATATTAAGATGGATTAAAAACTGGTGGTCAACATCAGCTGAATTGAATCAGCATGGTGCTGAGTAGAGATGAGAGCTGTTGCCAGCATTAAAAAAAGAGACATGGAGAGGAAAAGCATAGCATTGTGGGTTCTCCTAAGTGCTGTTGTTTGGAGCTGTTGGTTCTCCTAGAGGAGCTTGTCAGGCTGACTTCCCTGATATGAATTCAGCCATTATCATTGGAGGAGCTCGGGACCTTGTTGCTGAGAATGGCTATGGTTCACTTTGGGGAGCTCTGGTATTTATGATGAGCATCGCTTCCTGACTCTGGAGGGGAAAAAGTGTGCTGTTTAAGCTCCAGGAGAAGTTTGTCATGCTGGCTTCCTGATATGTACTTGGCTGTTATCATCAGAGGAGCTCAGGACCTCATTGTCACTGAGGATGGTTATGGTACTTTTCAGGGGAGCCCTGGTCCTTATTTTGAGCATTGCTTCTTGACTCCAGTGTAGAACCCTCAACCTACTGGCACAGACCCTTCACCCCGCTGACATAGACTTTTTAGCTTGCAGCACTGACCTTTGGGCCTTCCCAGCACAGATCCATGAAACAGACTTACATGATTCACTGTCGTGGGCTCTAGGCCTCCCATTGGACTTGTGGGAGGCATCGTCAAAGGTCTTCAGCCGAACTGGTGCAGGACACTGCCATGGGATCCAGTCCTTTGACTGGATTTTCTAGGTCTTTAGTGTTGTGGACAGATTTCCTGCACTTTCTTGTGTTTAACTCTGTGTGACCATTTATAAATAACATTATAAATTCTGTCTCCTGTATGTGATTGTTCCCCTGGCAACCCTTGACTACAACAAATATAAAATAATAATCCTCAAAATAGGGTCCTAAGACCATATAAGAGTAGTTATTCTATTTTCAAATAAAGTGAGCTTCAAACCCAAACTGATAAGAAACAGCAAAGAAGATCACTACTTTTGGTGAAGCAAACAATTCAACCAAGATAACAATTTTAAACATATATGCCCTGAGCACTGGTGCACCCAACTTCATAAAACAAGCACTAGCAGACAGAAAAGATCGGGTGAACATCAACACAACTATGGTGGGGATCTCGGTACCACACTGTCACAAATAAATAAACTGGACAAAACAGTAAACAAATATGAGTTGTGCCATACCTTTGAACAAACGGAGTTACTAGACATCCTCAGAGTGTTCCACCCAATAACAACAGGAAACAAATTCTTCTCAGGAACACATGGAACTTTCTCCAAAATACACCACACAGTAACCATGAAAACATGCACAAGTACACAAAAAACAATCAAAATTATCTCATGCGTATGATTAGATAATAGTACACTGAAACTAAAATCAATGGTAAAAGAAACAGAAATGATACAAACACATGGACATTAAACAATACACTCTTGAATAATCAATGGGTCATAGAAAAGAATCAAGGAAAAAATTAGATAATTTCTAAAATCAAACTCTGTCAGTACAACATACCAGAACCTACGGAACACAATGAAAGCAGTCCTCAGGAGAAGGTAGCTGTGAATTCCCACATCAGAAAAACAAAGTCCAAATAATTACCCTACCGATCCACCTCAAAATTCAAGAAAAACAAGAACAGTCCAAATCCAAAACTAATATCAAAAAGGAAATTATAACCATTAGAGCAGAAATTAATGAAACTGAGTCAAAAAATATGAAGGATCAATGAATCAGGAGTTAATTCGATAGAAGAATAAATAAGATTGATAAATCATTAGACAATCTTACTGACAAGAGAAAAGACCCACATCAATGCAATTAGAAATAAAAACATAAAATCACAACAGATAACACTGAAATTTAGAGGCTTATTAGTACCTGCTTCAAAAATCTGTACTCCAGTAAACTGGAGAATCCAGAAGAAATAGAGTCCTAAATGAATTACCAAAAATTAACTAAGAAGGTATGAGAACACTCAATAGCCTCAATAACACTCAATAGCAATCAAAGAAATTGAAGCAGTAATTTAAAAAAAAAGGTTACCAACTAAGAAAAAGCCAGGAAGCAATGGATTCACTGCTAATTTCTACAGGTACTTCAGGAAAGATCTGATGCAAATATTCTTCAAATTCTTTAATGAAATGGAAAGGGAAAGAGTACTCTCAAAGTTATTCCTGAAAGCTAACTTTATCCTAATTCCTAAACCAGACAAGGACCCAAATTAAAAGGAGAACTACTGGCCAATCTCTTTAATAAACACGGACACAAAGATCCTTGAGAATACACAGACAAACAACTCAACAAATCATCAAAAAAAATCACACATTACAACCATGTGTAGGCTTGATCCCAGGGATGCAAGGATGGTTCAACACACTAAGTCAAAGAATACAGTACATCACATAATCAGAAGCAAGGATAAAAATGCTGTCATTTTATGAGATGAAGAAAAAGCATTTGACAAAATCCAATATCCATTCATGATTTAAAAAACAAACAAACAAAAACCCTGAATGCCAGGAGTGAGGTCCCATGCCTACAATGTCAGCATCAGGTACACTGAGGTAGGAGGATTTCTGTGTATTTGAGGCCAACCTGGACTACATAGTGAGTTCAAGACCAGCCTGGTAGAAATTAAGAAAATAATACCATTTACAATGGTATCAAGAAAAACTGAATACTTAGGAAGTAATCTAATCAAAAAAGTGAAAGACCACTACAACAAAAACTACTCTGAAAAAGGATGTTGAAGAGGACATCAGAAAATGAAAAAATACCCTTTGTTCCTGGATAAGTAGACCCAATATTATCAAAATGGCCACACTTTACAACCTGATATAGAGATTTAATGCACTCCCCAACAAAATACCAGCAGTGTTCCTCAAAGATCTAGAGAAAACAGTCTTGAAGCTGGACGTGGTGGCACACACCTGCAATCTCAGTACTTGGGAGGCTGGGGAGGAGGCTTGCCGTGCGTTTGAGACCAGCCTGGGCTACATAGCAAGACACTGTCTCAAAAAGCCATCGTTAATCTCCTATCATTATGTTTTGAAGACCTGTATTGCTTGAAGTGTTCTGTTCTGAAATGCTTTGCTGTGTTTAACTCTGTTCTATTTTGTTTTGTTTTGTTTTGTTTTATTCATTTTAAAATAAAAAACAAACAGAAAAGCATTCCTGTAATTCATATGGAAACAAAAGCTATCTAGAATATTAAAAGCAATCCTGGGTGCCAACAGCAAGCACATTCAGTCACCTAATCTTTGACAAAGGGGTCCAAAACATGCGCTGGAGGAAAGACAATCTGTTTAACAGATAAATGGTGCTGGAAAACTATGCAGAAGATTGACTCCAGACTTGTGTTTTGTACTGTGTACCAAGCTAAAATCAAAATGGATCTAAATATTTAAATATTAAAACAGAAACACAATCTCTAGGAATACAAAATAAGTGAAATTCTTGAAGACATAGGCAGAGGCAAGGCCTTTCTGCACAGAACTCCAGTTGAACCAGAAATAGTATCAAAAAATCAACAAAAGAATTTATAGCAAATTAAAAACTGCTGCCCAGCAAAGATACAGCCAACAAAGTGAGGCACAATCTACATGATGGGGAAATACTTTTGCCTTCTATACCTTGGACAGAGGATTAATATCTAGAATATATATATATATGATGAATAGACACTATACATATATATATTTTGAGATATTCTAGATATTTCAAAAATATTATAACTCCCTAAATAAAAGACTCAATTGAAATTGAAGAGATGCTTCTCAGATATATAAATGGCCAATTGTTACACAAAAAAAATCAACATCTCTGACCATTACAGAAATGCAAATTAAGATAACACTAAGATGTTCCCTACTGCAGAAAGAATATCATCAGGAAATCAAATGAGAACAAATGCTCCAGAGAAAAGGCAACAATTCTATATTGTTGATGGGAATGAAAACTAGTCGCCTCTACAGATGTCAGTAAGGAGAGTCACCAAAATACCAAAACTAGAAATTCCACTGGACTCAGTTATTCCACTTCTAAGTATCTTTTTTCAGGTATCTTTCTGAAAGAGGTGAAGACACTGTATTACAGTGGTACACGCATGTACATTAATTACAATGACGCCCAAGTTAGCAGCACAACTCACGATAGCAACTCTTGGAAGCAGCTTATATATCCATCAAGAGATTAACTGATAAAGAAAATGTGGGCCCCGCCCAAACCAGTGCTATGCTCCAGCGGGTGCCGGACAGGGGACATCCAGAGCCAAGCCTTTTCCCGTGAGTCAGCGACATCGCTGACTGGGGGAGAGAGAACAAGCCCCTCCCAGCCTGAGCCCGCGCCATGTGCAGGCCGCTGCTGGCGGGGGGACAGCCAGATCCCAGCCCCTTCCAGCTCGCAGGCTGGCAAACAAGAAGTACCAATCCCCACCTCCACCCCCGTAAGCAACTGGAGGATCCAGAGAAACACAGGCTCTGATGGTAGCTATCAAGGTGAAACGCAATTGAAAGCCTGTGGTGCTTTGGTGTTTCACCGACCTTGCAGGTCTAGGGCCAGTGGTCTGATCATCTGTGCAGAAGACAGTGGTACGCAGTGTGGCATCTGGGGGGGGGGTCTCCTTCTGAGGGTGGTAGCCATTGTTGATTTCCTATAGTCTTGCTCTGAAGTCCTGCATTGTTCATTGTTTTTGTTGGGTTGGGTTTTATTCTTTTTTGCTTCATTTGATTAAGTTATACCTGATGGCAAGAGCAGCTATTTCAAAGATAGTAAGGTGTATGTGGTAGCCATTTTGAATTTACTATTGTCTTATTTTGAAGTCCTTTATTGTACCCATTGTTTTGTTCTTACTGTTTCTATTCTATTCTGTCCTGTTTGATTTTTACTATATCTGAAGGTATCTGCAACAATTTTGAAGACAACAAAAGGCACTATGGTAACTATTGTTGATTTTGTAATGTTGTGAAGTCCTGTATCACTCTGGTTTGTTCTGATTGGTTTTATTCTGTTTTATTTTCCTTGATTTTATCCTCTTTAAAATAAAAACAAAGAAGATGTGGTATTTACACATCTTAGAGTACTACTTTACCATAAAGATAAACTTGAGCCATTTGTAGGAAAATGAATGCACCTCTAGACTATAAAATTAAGTGAATTAAATCAGATACACAAGCTTAAACATCATATGGCTAATCTTATATGAGAAACCTAAAATATAAATAAATTAAACAGCAAAATAAAAGACAGATAATAGGAAACGGGGATAGATCTTTTGCAAAAGGGAAGGGGGCAATGATATGAAGGGAAGGTAGAGGGAGAAAATGGGACTTGGAAGAAAGAATGTGTTATGTACATGCACCAACTCACCTCCATGAATGTCCTCTTTATATATTGAAAACATACACTAAGAAAAAGTTAAGAATAAAAAAAAGTATATGTTCCCACCTATAACAGGCAATAACACCTTCATTACAATTTTAAGAATATTGAATTCAACATCAAAACTGAAAATGCTTATTTCAGTACCTATATAAAAACATGACTTTCCTCCTTTCTTTGGGAACACTATTTCTGGCAGCGATGTCTTCTACATTCTATGTGGAAGGGTGGAGACAATATTCCATGACTTCGCTCTACTTCCAGAACTCAATTAGGAGTGGAGATATGAATTTGGGTTTGCCGTGGACTATTCTTCTATTCACTAACCCCATATATTGAATATTATATCATACTTGCTTTACTTTGAGAAAAATAAAAGACCTTTATTTTGAAGACCTTAAAACTCCATACAATAATCTTCAACCTAACAGACAAATTGACAGTTAACGTCCAACTGTGGTAGATGTTTTTCTCACGCACAGTGTCCTGATCTTTGCATGTGTCATGTAGCTAAAAGGCAAACAAGTAATACACATAAACTAAATATCAATTCATATGTAAAATATTGAGAGCACTGAGACTGTAGCTTTAAACTATAGTTGCAATTACAGCTCTTTACCCTAAGAATAATACAATTCTAGACACATGAGTGTTGCCAAAGTTTTGCTCCTTGATATAATAGATGATTAAAATCAAATATTTAAAATTTTGGAAATGGAAATACATTTTCTTTGCTTAATCAGCTATCATCAATCTTGCAAGCTTTTTTTAGAATAATTTTTAAAAAGCGTTTGAGGGGGATAGGGTGTAGCTCAGTGGTAACGTTTGCAAGCATAAGCAAGGCCTCATGTTGAGTTTTCATTATAGGGAAGGAGAGAAGGCAGGACAGGAAATGGAGGGAGAAAGAGGAAGTGTCATTGGGTGTGCTTCAAACGTGGGCTTTGGAGTCACTTCTGCTCCACAAGCTAATAGTACATGGCCTTGATCAGTTTCAATACAGATGAGTCTTAGCATCTGCATCAATAAAGTTAAGTTATCAGACTTATTTTGAAGATTAACTTCCATCACATGTAGTGTTCTTAACATTCCAACTGTCACAAAAACTTTCAATAGCTCTTCAGTTATTTTTATTACCTTCAGTAATTTGTTGATTTAGGACATGCATCTATATTCATAATCACTCTTATAAACACAAGAACACAAGTGAACAAAGCATATATGTGAATAGATTTCCATGTCAATTGGTAAGTACATAATATTTAGTTTGGTAAAGCTAAAAAAATACAAGAAATATCTGCATGCCAGCCCCCCTATCTGCAAAGTGGGGGTCAAGAGCATGCATATCAGCATAATTAACAAAATGTGTCACCATCCATTAGGATCAACACACAACCCTGTGGCAGCTGGCAAGAAAAGCAACACACAAAAGTCAGCTAGTGGCAAAGACATGTCACTCTCTATTACTACTAAGAGAACAACAGAGAATCTCACTCTGATAGGAAAGTACTTTCCCAGTTTAAATTTAGCACCATGCTCCTTTAGACTATGGAGTTCTGCACTCCAACAATTTTAAATCAGATAAAATGGTTTTGTGTCCTGAGCAGTAGATTAACTAAGAAAGCCAAGAGAAAAATATTCAGAAAGATATGTATTCCCTCTGGCACGTTATCCTCTCCTAGGGACAAAGAGGAGCTAAATAAAACCCACAACATGTGAAAATTGAAAACGTTTTATCACTATTTCAAGTTTAAGAATTTTAGACTGTTTTTACAAGGAGTCAAACCATCACACCAAGATGGAATTAAATGCCATTTTTGGTAAAAGCTATTAGGCTAATAAATGTTTAGGGCAGCACTTTGAGATCTCTTGAAGAGCATAGTTAAATACATAGACAATGCCTTTTGACTATAAATAAGCTTTCTAAAATGAAAAACTAAAAGGCAACCATTAAGGCAAGTATGTTGGCCAAATTTCTATCACTGTAACAAAATACCTCAGATAATCAACTTCTAAAGAATAAAAATTTATTTCAACTCATGGTTTCAGAGATTTCAGTCAATGGTTGCTTGGCTCCACTGTCTTTGGGCCTGTGGTGAGACAATATATCATGGCAAGGAGTGCTTAGTGGAAAAGGCCACTCACTTTCTGGCTGCCAAAAAATGAAAAAGACTGGCAGTGTTGCCAACCAGCCTAGGGTTCTTTGGCTCAATTCAGATGGAAATCACGAATTGCCAAAGTGCAGCTCTGCTAGTAGTCCTGATGTCACTAGATGACACCTGATAACGCTAGATGCCAACAGTTGACACAGCCAGCTGCTGGCCACTGCCACTGCCAGCTGCCATCATCGGGTGCTTGCTGGACACCATAGGTCAACTCTGGTGAGACATGGTCCTTGTTCCTGATCATTTTAGGCTGTTGGTCTCTGGAGCTCTTCAGTGCTAACTGCTCCTACTGTTTACTGCTCTTTCTTTAGAAACTACCACTCTGTCCACACTATTGGTGATAAGAATTCCAAGAGATTCACAGGACTTTAGGAGCTTACATTACCTGAGAAATAAATCACAAGCAAATTTACAGGACCTTCTAACAGGTCCTGTGGTGCAGTATAAGGTGATCAGTAGCCTGGAGGGAGCCCTCCTAGACTAACCTGAGAAGTGTATGGGGAGTTCAGCTTAGCAAGCAGCTGAGGGCTTGTGACTGGGCCAAGTGCAGGCCTGTGATTGGTGCGGGACTGCCTCAGATCTCATGGCTTTGATCCAGTGAGAGAGCATGGCTGAAACTGGGGAATCTTCTGGCAGGTTCACTGTAGGGGTTGGAGATATTAACAGTGAGCCTCCATCCCTCCCTCCCTGATCTTAGTTAGGCCAAGGTGCCCCCTCTCTTCTACTAAAAGGACACAGTAGAGTCTAAAGTGCCAGGCTTCAGTGAAAGCAGCATGCTGCCTGTTGAGCTGCCCTCATGTTGGTGTGGAGTAGAGCAAAAAGCAGCCACTAGACAGCCAGGAAGCCCAGGAAGCAAGTTGTCCCAGTCCATTAGGTGGGGGGAGCAATAGGAAACGAGGAGAGAAATAGCAGCCACTGGCCAAGCCATGCCCCCTCCAGCCAATGCTGACAACGAGAGTCAGGAGCTTCCCCTCTGCCTCAGCAGGAAGGGGCCAAGGTCTCAGCATCCACATGGAAGGGTACCCCAGTGACTGCGCCCCACTCAGAGGTACCACCACCTCCCATTCAACACACTGGCTTTGGAGAAGGATCACAGATCCAAATCATAGTGGCAGGCTGCTGTGTTTGCATTTCTGGTACTGAATCTCCATACTACGCATCAACTCATTATTTCCGCCCCATGTATAACTATATCAGTGATGGCGAACCTTTCCAAACATTCAGTGATAGCAAACACCCGGCTGTGGCACAGCGCCACATACTCTGCACACTGTTGCATGACATTTCAGCAGAGATTTCACTCTCTATTACTTCTCTCTTTTTCTTTTGTTGATTCATCTAAATAACTCTGCATGCCACCCTCCCTGGACTGAATCTACCCATTGAGTGCTTCCCAACCTTACAATTTTTGCCCAAAATTCATTTCCCAAATATAAATCAGGTACAATCCAGATTAAAGTACCTCAATTTATTTCCCATGTAAGATTGTTCCAATTACATTAACGAGTGGCCCCAATCGTAATGACCCATGCAATGGTAATGCAGTGCTTTAGACCAGGTGTTACACTAGCAGCAAGCAGGCTGGTAGAAGCTCTGCAGTCTTCAACATGTAGGATGCAAGGTTATTCCAAAGGTCACCACCCCGGGGGGGAAAGGAGTCTTCCATAGGGAAGTCGCCTATCCCTGCTTCCCTCCCATCCCCTGGGACTCTGTGATATGACTCCATCCTGCTCTGAGTGAGGCTGAAAATAGTCAAGTAGATAAGATTTTTGACTGAGAACTATCAGCTTTTGCCTTATTTCCTCAGGAATTCAAAACAAATTCAAATTCCTTTTCCTAACACACCAAGTCTACTTTCTGTCAACCAATGTCACCTCATCTGCACTGATACATGCAAGCAGCAATTCGGCCTTCACACACTGGTTCCTCTGGTCCTTGTCCTGCCCACTGTGCCTTCGTGACACCATCTGTCATCACGTGTCCCTCTGTGTCATCATTTTCTAGCCTCCCATCTCTTCCTTTTGCTAAATTCTCACCTTGGCCACCTAGTTTGGGACACTGTCTATGGCACACAGCAGTATGTGTGACCTCCTCATTTTCCCCAGCTTCCTGTGCAGGGCACTAAGGTAGCTTAGCACCACAAAACAAACAAACAAACAAAGGTAGCCTCTCTGTAATGTGCCATTAGGATTTTGTGGCAACTGGTGCTGAGTCTTGGACTGGGTAGAGTACTTCCTTGTGAGAGTCAGATTCTCACGTGTATCTTGTGCGTGCACACACACATTGCCAGAGAAGAATATGTGATTACTGACAGCGTTTATAATTGCAAGAGTATAGCAATTATAGAAGCTGGTCTGGCTTTTATTCATCTCATTGTTTAAAAGCCTCTGATGAGTTACACCCGTCCCTCAGCAGCCTGGCATCCAAGAAAGCAAATCTCACTGCTCCCTCTGCTGATTGTGTGTGTCTGTTTACCCACTAAAAATTAGTGTTGTCGAAACCAGCTAAAATAATTTTTTCTGTTTATTTTTTCTTTGTACCAAAGCACCGTTATAAACACTGTACAGGACTAGCCTTCAGAGAGGAAGGTAAATTATTTACGTCAAGTTACACAAAACTCAGTAACGCACATCTAATATACCTTCTAATACATCCCAAGAAAACAAAAATTAGCTGGTTAAAAGCCCAATTAAAAAGCAATCAACCCTTGAAAACTTAGTGTGTTCCTGTCATCACCTTAAGGGTACAAAGGCAAAACCTTGCTCCTCATACTATCCTTCTCCCTCTCCACCATAATTATAGAGACATCTACTTGACAAATATCTAGTCATCTTCAGATCTATGCTTCTGCCTCGCTGACCACAGATGAGTGGTCTGTTTTTATCCCTTGGTGCTTTGTATGAGCCGGAAGTGCTGCTGGCTAGCCATCATCATAAACAGTATTTCCAGGGGACCTGCTCATCTGTGCTCAGCGTGGGAAGCCCAGGCCGGGGCTCAGCTGTCTTTCTGTTTTGCACATATGCTCCTCTCTGCCTCCTGCGGAGGGGTTAAGCCCTTGATCTCCATCTCTGCTCCGCAGGTCACCTTTTATCTGCTCTACTTCCCCAGGAGGACAAGGCACTGGAGAGTGGCCATGTCCCTGCTACTGATGAATTAATTAGCAACATGGGAAGCATAAATAGTTTGGAAGGAGTCTAAATCCTCTCACTTGATGGCTTTCACTAAATAGAATATGTTCATCCATTTCACAGGACCTATATTTTTAGATCAATGACCTTTGGATGTATGATTCATTCTGATTTCATTTTTTCCCAGTGGGTAGTTTTACATAAGCCTATTTAAAAGCAATAAAGCAGGCAATGTTTTAAATGGAATAAATCTATTCTGAACCTGTTTCTTTAGACTATTTTGATAGAAGTGAGCGGTTTCTATGATTAACTGTACTTTTACTATATAATATGGTACTAAACTATTTTTATATTTTCCTTTAATATTGGATATTTGAATGTTAAAGCTGATTACTTCAATGTCATTTTCAGCAAAATAACCATTTTTATGAATCAAGACAATTTATTTGAAGTGACAGAATATTCCCAAAGTGTAATTTATCTAGTTAAGTGTATATTTTGTAGCATTTTCCCTAGTTTTTCATGTCTTCTTATGTAAAAAGAAATGTATCCAGACAAATAACTGCTTTAGATAAAAATTTTGTAGCATAATCTGTTTGCATGATTTTGTCCATTTTGGTCACCAGAGTATCATATAATAAGTGCATGCCAGTAGATCTTAATATTTCTGTGTAACAATAAAAAAAGGCAACTGGATCTATCAACAAGTTTGGGACTATAAAAATAATGTCTTGAGCATGACTGTATTAACAATTTAAAAAGAAGATCCTAAAGTCTACTGTACATATTTTCACAATATACCACAAACACACCTGTTTCTCGTTTTCACTCAGCACCTTCTCATATTTTGCATATAAAAAGTGAACAATCCCCCCCCCCATAAAAAAGTAAGCAGCCCTTTTCACCATCACTTTTTTGTATTCAATTATCTGCTCCTCCCAGCTGTAAGTGAAATTTCCAGATAAGTGCCATAAATATTTGGATTACCCTTGGATCCAGTGACTTTACAGTTTGTCTTCCAAACCATCTCACTGGTGAAAGTGGAAAGGTTGTTACTATTATCTCCATAGAATATCAGAGTAAACCAGCACTGTCCCATGTAATCTGGATGAGCAGTGTCCTCACTTTCAGATAACACAAAAGTCTGGCCTAATTCCACCCACCCTCGTAGCACAAGCTCCATTCTTGCCCTGTCCCTCTTCACCCTCCACCAGCTCAGCCCTGGTTCAGGTGTACCAGGGAGAAAGGGACATGTTGTGGCTCTTTTTCTTTCCCTTCAATTTAACACCTTTTCACTTATAAAAGATAAGCTTAAAAGAGATACAAAAGGCCTGTAAAAAAAACATAAGGGATGTAAAAGAGAGACACAAGAGATAGTTTTAAAAGTCTCACCTCACTGATGCAGTTGGAACATGGGGTTGGCAGTCCTCAAAGTGGGTTCCTCTATTCCACATTGGAGGCTCAATAATGTTGGGCTGGCATGGAAGACTACTCTTCTCTGTCACAGTATTTATGGTTTTCAACTAAGCAGACGAGCTTCTGGTCATTCTTTCCTTTGTGGGATCCACTGAACGTCAGTACAATCCTGCTAGACAGAGCACCATGAAAACTACACATGCTCTCTCTTTGTGGAAGCAGAGGCCCATGCTTGCCCTGTAATTTTTTGGGAGCATTTCTTGTCCTGCATACAATATCCCTGGATCTTCCTGTGAGACATGGCCCTCTACCCTTCATTGCTTTCATCAAGAACTCCAGCCAAGACCTCCGACCTTTTGGAAGCACAAACCAAACTCTGAGGAATGTTCTTGAAGCCTGTCTTTGTCACTTGGTGCAAGTGAGAGCTAAACTCCACCACTGTCCTCTGTAAAGAGTAGTGGGAGGTAACCTGGAAAACCCAAAGGCACATCAGCACTCTGCTCCAAGAGAATTCCCACCAAAATCACTGGCCCTTTTAGCTTTGAGACACAGGCAGGAGGCAAGTGATTGGCTACACAGGTTTGGTTTTGCTATTGCATAATCAGTCTAGTATCAGTGGTTTAGTACTTCGCTTTGGGCTGAGAAAGTGCTAGCCATGGAGTATTCATTTGCTGGTAGCTTTTGGGGTGTCTGATAAAACACCCAAACAGCAGGAAGATGCTCTTTTACTTTGTTACATATAAAGACAAAATGTGTTAATAAATGTACATGCAGTATCTAATTCAGTTAAGCGGCATGTTATAGGCCTCCAACAAATGGTTGTTTAAAACTAAAAAACATAGTGTGACTAAAGAACTTCGTCTGATCATGTTTATCTAATTTTCTAGGTGCCTCATAATTTCTAGGATCCATATGAAGCTTGTAAGCTCTAAATAGGGAGTCTGTGGAATAGTTTGACTTGCACAGATACCAGTTTGCAGGCAATTTATTTTTATCCAGAGATGTCTCTGGCAATTTTGTTCTGAAAATATCTGCATGGATATACTGTACCACTCTTGCTTGATTCTTAGTTTTGTATCTGCGTTGTTTCAAAACTTTTTATTTCCCTTCCTGGGAGCCAGCAGTAACTGTGGGCCAGGAGGAGAAACAAGATGCACCCTCCCTGTGAGCCAGCAGAAACTGTGGGCAGGGAGGAGAAACAGGAAGCACCCTTTCCATGAGCCAGTCAGTGGTAACTGTGGGCCAGGAGGAGAAACAGGAAGCCAATTCACCCTTCCCATGAGCCAGCAGTGACTGTGGGCTGGGAGGAGAAACAGGAAGCACCCTTCCTGTGAGCCAGCCAGCATGCGGGCTGGGAGACAAGAAGAGCTGAGCCACCCCCCCCCCACCCCACCCCACCCCACCAAGCCAACAGCTGATTCAAAGGAACACAGACTGAGTTGATAGCAACTGAAGTACAAAAGCAAC